>JAOWBJ010054183.1:0-10354 GCA_028566335.1 Monarda citriodora
GAAAACCGTTGTTAACGTGAAAACGTGCAACGTGTCATACAATAGGCATTTTTGTATCATACAATATGCATTTTTGTATCATACATTTTTTGTTGCATTTTGTGTCATACAATGCAACAAAAAATGTATGACAAAAATATGCATATTGTATGACACAAAAATGCATATTGTATGACATATTGCACGGTTTCACGTTAATAACGTGTTTCACAATAATGCACCCCTATAAGTTTTCACTATCTTATATTTCATATGTGTGATTGATTGCTTATCCACAACAAGTTTCGTTTTATTTTGGCATAATAATAAAAAAAGTGAAGATATGAGGTTTCAATAAATTTTGAGGAGATAATGTTAATTGTAGACAATTTTTTTTGTCATATTCATAAATGAGACTGATAAACGAGACGATCGAAATAACAAATGAGATTAATTAGATGAAAAGTAGGTAGTGCTTAGGATAATTAAGTCTATAGGTTAGTTATGATTCATACATAATTTATGGAATAGGCTAGCATATCATATACGTATATTGAAAATTATGTATTTGTTAATTATGATATTCAATTTGTTATTTGAATACTACCAACCACGCTGCATTGCATCTAATTTTAACATTAAAATTGGTAATGGCATTAGTGGATGCTTTCGATCATGTTTTCTTTGAGTCTAGTTTATAGTCTATAAAGCTCCAAGCACGCGGTGTCTTTTCCACCTTTCCAACCTTGGCTTCGCCTTACACCACCTCCAACGCGCCGGGGGCGCTCACCATTCCGGCGGGTGTGACCCCGGGATGCCACCTGATGCGTGTTGGGGCAGAGAAGGGCACGGAATTTTATGCTATAACTCGTAATTTTAGCGAATCATTTAATAGTTCGAGACTATATAGCAATAATGAGAGATGGAAATGCGAGTATCGTGCGTGCGAATGCGAAAATAAATCTAAAACTTCCCAGAATATTATTGGACATGATACTACATCTAGAGATAAACAACATAATTTTTTTCCTAATAATTAAATATTACTGCGACAACAATTCTTTGTTTGTAAACCAAACACAACAGTGGTATTATCTAATCAATTTACTATGCATGGTGCATGGTTGTTTACTAGATGAGTGGAATAGCTTTTGGTCAAGATTTCTCAAATTTGAATTCCACCAACGCTTTATAACTAGAACATGTTGCACACGATTTTGTGGGTATGATTTTTTTTTTTTTTGAGTCGCGGGGATTCGGACACGTGACCTCTTTAGTCTCAAATGTTATTCATTATTATTCGGTCAAATACACACTATGAATTTTTAAATTTCTCGCTCATATAATTGTTTGAAGGCTATGCAAATGGAGATTAGTGCGCATCTTTTTAACAAACATCTTGCCTAGCTATGCATGACTTGAGTCTGAAAAGTAATGAAACTTTGGTCCATAAAAGATCTTTTCATAATTCTTTTTATTTAAGAAAATAAGGACAACAAGTAACATTTTTCTTCGTACCTAGAAAAAAATATTGATAGAGAATATGTGAAGAAGAAGAAAAGTGATGGTTTTTTCTTTTTTTCTTTTCCAACTTTTTCTTAAAAGAGAACACACTGTTTTAGATATTGATATGATTCAAACTCATTAGCTTATGGTTCAATTCAAACGTATAGCATCTTCTATTACCTAACGACATGTGTCATGATCAATGATTTAGTCAATAAAAAAATTGAATTCACTGATATAACAATAATAAATTCTGGTATACTTTGCAAAAAAATAAAACTCATTATATATGTGGGTGAAAATGTAAATCAGTTCATTTTTACCCAAATTTAACCAAAAAAATTAAAGAGAGAGAGAAAGTCGAGCAGGATATTCATTCAATTATTGTGTTTCAATTATCGGTTTTATTAAGGTATATGGTTTGAAATTTGGAGTTATATGCTTTCATATGTTTAAGGATCTATCTTCATTATTGCTTGTTACTATTTGAATTTTGCAAGATAATAAATTCAACATGTGTTTTAATTTGTATTATAGGCTAAATTTTAACTCAAAATATTGTTCTACAAGAAAATTGAATTTTTTTAAGCCATCGGACGCTCCAAACGGTAGCCGAAAAAAGGCTAATCTCCGGCGAAGAATCTTACCGGAGATAGACCTTTTATCGGTCACCATTTGTAAAGTCTGATATTCCATAAAATTGTATTTGCTATTTAACTCTTTCATTATTTTATACTTCATATATATATATATATTCAAGTAATACAATAAGTAAAATCTAAAACTTGACGAATGCAAAACTAATTTTGGCGACAGTCAACAACCCCAAAGAGAAATAATTGTGGGTAGATTTATTATTATTATTTTTTATTAGCAAAATTGTGGCAGAGAGGACATACATAAAACAAAAAAAACATTAATGAAAAAAATAACCACGAGTTATAAACAAAATACAAATAGATGAATTGGGCATAACTGTTATTGGGCCACCTGTTGGAATATTGAATTACGAGAGAATTTTAAATTAATAAAATTTATTAATTATTTTGATTATATAAAAGTCCTTTTAGCTAATTATTCATGTTCTTATAGTTTTGTAAAAAAACTCTCCTAAATGAAGAACTCTTGTAATTATTTTTCATGTACTTAGAAAAGCTCAATTGTTAGTGAGCTTAAATGCTTTTCAAGTGTTTTTCTACCGAGCGATCAGTTGAAGTCCTAGCGAACTCTTCGCTAGAGAAGTTTGGCCAAGCGGATTTGCTGCCTCTCGAGACTTCCAAATCAAGCGAAGAATTTCCGAGCGATAATTCTCAAGCGGATACTCTTCAAGAGGAAATTCTTCAAGCGAAAATTTTCAAGAGAAGTTTCAAGCGAAGAACAAGAGCCTTTACAATATTTTTAAGCGATGTCTGTCCAAGCGACATTTGGCCTAAGAGACATTTTGTCAAGCGAGATTCTACAAGAGATATTCTTCAAGAGATGCTGACAAAAGCGACATCCAATCAAGAATGTTTTTCAACCTTAAAAAGCTCTGATACCAAGAGACGCGACCGCTACTTCAACAATTCCTATCGTCGTCCAGCGCGAAATTCAAAATTCCTAATGTTACGGGCTGCATTTAATGAAAGTCAGAGCCAATGTGACAGGTGGACACGCGGGAATGGCCAACAGCTCTGCATGTCAACAGAAGAACACATTTCATATCTCATAGTACATATTTGACTGCAGTGTCGAGACAAATCTGCAACCTAACCAATCGGATTTGCGTATTTCAAGGTGTATGTGGAATGAGACGTTGGGAAAAGACTTTCTCTCTATAACGGTCATATCCACAATGTCTCCTATAAATACTGAAGACCTTAGAACTCAAACTTAACTCAACAACGCACAAACGAGCCCTCATTCCGCTGAAATTTTTTCAAGTGTTCATACTTGCAATTTCTCACAACTCTAGCTAGAACTCAGAAAAATCCTTAGAGTTTAGAGTTGATAGTTGAGTTCCTTAGAACTTGTTCTTGTTCTAAGACTTCAGTACCTCATCTACCTTAAGTGTTCTTGTTCATACTTGAACATTTAAGAAGAAGATAACCATACTCTATCCTTTGATTATCTATACTACTATATAATGATTATCAACCCTCTAAAAATAGAAAGTGTTACCCTTTTCGTTAGATGCGAAATGTCCAAAATACCCCCCAGTTTTACTAAAAATAGAAAGTGATGCATAGTATAGACCCAAGTTCGATTCCTGACTGGCGCATTTATTCTTTTTCTATTTTTATTCTACTTTTGGGCCTACTCCAACTCTCAGACACAAAAACTATTATTTAAACTAACATCTAATTTTTATTTTTAATTTGCTTAATAAATTCCTTCACATTCCAACACGAACACAATTCATATATAATTCTTCCCGCCATAACGCGCGGGCGACATGCTAGTATTGTCAAAGGGTTATCTTGTAGTTAGAGAGCCTGTTGTGAAAACAACAAACCTGTATCTATCCCCAAGTGAGACTAAAGTCACCTGTCTATCCATAGTGAGATTGAATTCACTGTTTGTCCCCAACTGAGACCGAATTCACTGTTTGTCCCCAACTGAGACCGAATTCACTTGATTGTCTCTAGCGAGACCGAATTCGCTAACTGTCCAACATGAGGACCGAAGATCCGGGTATCTACCAGTTGTTAGTGTATTCCTTCCTAGTTTGGAAGAAAAGTGTACATAGGTGTTTTTACCATCGAACCACTATAAACTCGCTCGTGTCTTTACTTTGCTTATTCCTTATTGCTTTGATTATTGTATACTTACAATCACATCATTAAGCAAACTCACTGTGTACTTAAAGCAAGATTTTCTCAACAAGCAGTTTATTGCTCACCAAATTCCGCTCGCTCAAGACTCTGACCAAGCGACCTCTTCACTTATCGAGTTTTGTGAAGAAGTCGCTCGATCTTTGCCTTAGCGATTTTTAATCACTAAGAGGGGTTTTATAAAAATGCGTAAAAGTTGAAAAAGAGGTCAAACCTCTTACACACGTATTCACCCCGACGTGTGTTCATAGTACTACGGGCCAACAAGTGGTATCAGAGCAGGAGTTCATTTGAACTACTGCTTTGTACATCGGTGCCGCTTTAAACTCTTCTAAAGCAACACGGTTGTGTTCATTTGAACAGATCTTTTGAGAAATCTTGCATTAAAACTACACACGAGCATACTGCATTTTTCTAACTGTTTCCCAAGATGAGTTCTACAGGATCTCTACCACAGTTTATAGTAGAAGGATACAACACTTGGAGTTTTCGATTGGAGTCTCATCTAGCATATCTCCATGACCAGATGTGCGAAGTTATTACTAATGGTCCCATCAAAATTATGAAGTTCATTCTTGCAGGTAAAGGAGCTACTCAAGCTACGTACGCAGAAAAGCCACGAGAAGAGTTCTCTCTTGCAGATTTTAAAGTGGAGAACCTGGATAGAGTGGCCAGGAATGTTATTCAGTCTACCGTGTCAGATGCTCATCTAGCCAGGATTGTGAAGTGTAAGACAATGAAAGAAATATGGGAAACCCTAGCCCTCCTCTTACGTGGAACCGAGAAAATCAAAGAGAACAAATTGTCAGTTCTCATGAGAGAATTTGAGGCGCTAGTGATGAAGCAGAATGAAAGCATGGAAGCTTTCGAGACGAGAGTATTAAACCTAGTCACCACCCTTGCCACTCTCGGCAAGGATCTCTCACATAAAGAAATCAACACCAAGGTCTGCCAGGCACTTTCCGGAAAATGGCAGACGATCAAGGAAAATTTCCTATTCAACAAAGATCTCGGTGCTTAATGTCCCGAGGCTGGAGTTCCACCTCAACAAGAAGGAACTCAAAGATTCAGAAGAAGAAGAGAAATCAAATCCGCTAGAGAAAGGCCTAGCATTCAAAGCCGCTGACATCAACCAAGCGAAAACCTCTTGTGCCTTCTCTCATGGTGACATAGCAGATATGTCAAAAGAGGAATTGAAGGAGTTCGCTCTTTCACTTGTCAGAGGATTTAACACATCTAACGCTCGTGCTGCAAAGTACAAGCGATTTTATAAGAAGCAGCAAGGACATCAAGGTCGCTTGCAAGACAAAGGGAAAGCGGAGTCTAGTGGCGCACGAGGACCGCCCGGAGTCAAATCTGTGAAGTGCTATGAATGCCATAAGGTGAGCCATTACAAGTCTGAGTGCCCCTCGCTATCAGATAAAGAGCGAGAGGAGATCAAAGCCCGCCAGAATTCCCACAAAGCATATATAGCGGAAGAAGCATCGGTCTCAGTTGATGGAGTGAACCATGATGGGGATCAGTTCACTGATGATGAAGCAGAAGCGAATCAGTTATGGCTTGATATGGGGATGTTTGCATTCGATGAGGAAGAGCCTGAGTTTAATCTCGTGGCTATGATTGACGCTGACTCTGAAGCAGCTGATGAGGTAATTACATGCGAACATTTAGACTCGTCAATTACACCTGCACATGTGCATTGTGTAGCGGATATTCCTCAAGAAAATGAGGATGACACCGACTCACAATTTTATGACGATGAGCTGCTAAGTGATTATCTCAACCTAGTTGAGAATCACGAAGAACTGCAGACGCTTGTACGTCGCTACATGAGTGACAATGCAAAGCTAACCCAATAGCTCGAGTTGCTCAAGGGAAAGCAAAGCATGGTCGCTTGTGAGCACCATGACTACGAGGCACTGCAAGCGAGTCATAGCGAACTTGAGCATAAGCTCTCTGAAAGTGGCTTGGAGAACAAAAGGCAAGCGGACCAAATCGCTAAGAGCGATAATGAACTTAGCGATTTGAAAAGCAAGCAAAGCGATCTCCAAGAGCGTTTGGAGACAGCTCAAGGGTGTGAACAACGTCTACATTTCAATTTCAAGTCTCTTTACAATGTATCTTAAGCTAGTAAGAGAATTGAGCAATCTCTTCTGCCTCATGGCTGAAGGGATTGGTTATGTAGCTGTTCCCAACCAACCCTCTACCTCTACCGGTCCAATTTTTGTCAAAGCTTCTATAAGTGGATCAGAAAAGCCCATTGCAGCTCCGATACACGCCGGTAAAGGCAAAGAGAAGGAACATCCGAGCAATCCTCCCAAAACCTCTTTAAAACCTAAAGGGAGTGATTGACTTAAAGTGAATAAGGCCAATGACAATGTGAGGCCCAAGCGAAATTTTCCTAAGCCCAAAGAGCAGATCGCTTGCCAGGGAATGAAAAATATCGCTCACACGCAAAATCCCAAGCATGATTATTCACGAGTGGAACTGGGTCAAGCGAATTTTAACAGAAAACGGAATCAGAATCGCTTCACTCCAGTCCAATACCATCCTCACTTTTGGCACTATGCCGAGGATGAGCACCACATACCTATCGCTCACAGAGGTAGCACTCGAGTGGTGACTTCGCTCAGCAAAGAAGGGCAAGCGATTTTTGTTCCGGGAAAATTGCTCGGCTGCAATACACTAAGCACACATGCACCTGTTGTTGTGAGACTCACTCTTACAACACAGCTAAGGTCTATAAGGCTCCTAAACCTCAAGCGGTCTCACAATTGAAAACCGCTAAGGTCAAGGGCCAAAGTGCTAACCCCAAAGGACCCAAATTCATTTGGGTACCTAAAAATCACTCTTAATTTTGTAGGGCAAGCGGATGGTCCTGACATCAAGAGGAAAGGAACAAGAAAGAGCTATCTGGTACTTAGATAGCGGGTGCTCAAGACACATGACTGGTGTCAAATCCTTCCTCACGGACTTTGAAGATAAAGAGGGACCTCCGGTGGTCTTTGGTGACAACGCCAAAGAGATCACAAAAGGATACGGTACGCTGCAACTGGGCAATGTAAAAAATTGTAAAAGTTCATATGTCCAGGGGCTTAAACATAATCTGTTTTCTATATCTCAAATTTGTGATAAGGGATATATTGTTGAAATTTTTGCTAAGAAAGTCTTTATCAAGCATGGTTCAACAAAGTAGATAGCTCTTAGGGGAACACGTCAAGGCAACATGTATGTAGTGGAGTGGACCTCAAGCGACAAAGAAGTCTGCTTGGTCGCTCGAAGCGCACCTGAGAGGAGTTGACTATGGCATAAAAGATTAAGCCACCTCAACTTTCAGTCAATCAACATCATCGCAAGAAAAGGCCTTGTTCATGGAATCCCAAATGAATTATTCGTGAAACACCAAGTGTCCGCAGCATGCAAAAATGGAAAGCAGCCAAGAGCGTCTTCCCCAAGCATTGAAGAAGGATCTTCCAAGCGAATACTTGAGCTGCTCCACATGGATCTACACGGTCCAGTATCTCCTCGCTCTTTAAATGGAAGAAAAATATACCTTAGTTGTAGTAGATGATTTTTCTCGCTTCACTTGGGTTGTTTTCTTGTACAGTAAAAAGGAGACACTAAAGTTACTACCGAGGCTTATATAGTAACAATTCACTCGGACCGTGGCACAGAGTTCCTAAATGTCGTAATGGATGATTATTGTGGAGAGCATGGAGTAAAGCGGCAAACTTCAGCTACTAGAACTCCCCAACAAAATGGAGTAGCAGAGCGGCGAAACCGGACAATCAAAGAAACTGCTCGAACAATGCTAGTGGACGCTGAGTTGCCACAGGGTTTTCGGGCTGAAGCGGTTTACACAGCGTGTTACATCCAGAACAGAACATCTGTCGATGTCAGACATCAGAAGACTCCATATGAATTATGGACAAGGAGAATTCCTAATATCTCTTACTTTCACATTTTCGGTTGTCGGTGTTTTATCCATAACAACGGGAAAACACAATTGCGAACTTTTGATAGCAAAGCTGATTCAGGAATATTCTTAAGATATTCTCTGACCAGCAAGACTTATGGAGTTTACAATTGTCAGACTCTTGTTGTGGAGGAAACATCTCATGTTGTTTTTGACGAAGTACCTTCAAGACTGTGCAGGACACAGAAAATCACTCAAGCAAAATTGAGCTTCCAATAGATCGCTTGAATATCCAAGTGGAAAATGAAAGTTGCTCGAGCAATCAGAAACCCTCTCGAAGTCAAATGAAGTTCCCCATCCTGCTATCCCATTAGAGAATGAAGACCCTGAGCAAGATCCAAGTCATCTGCTTGAGGTTGAAGAGCGCCCAACCTCTCCAGACGATCCTTCGACCTCACACGATGTTAATGGTGAGGGAGCCTCAGTTCAAGAGCCAATCAATGGGAATGAAGATGGAGAAGCGGATATTGAACTCGTTCGAAGGAGATTGTGACTTCGAAACCACGACCCAACTCAAATCATTGTTGATCCAAATCTCGGAGTTAGGACGCGTGGTACCCTTCATCATGGAGAAAGCTGTTTTTCAGTTGCTTTCTCTCATCTATGTTGTCAACAACCATAGAAGAAGCACTTGATGACCCTAATTGGATAGATACCATGCAAGCAGAGCTGAACGAGTTCAAGAAGAATGATGTATGGGAGCTAGTCGATCATCCCAAGCACCAAAACGTGATTGATCTAAAATGGGTTTTCAAGAACAAGACGGATGAAGATCACGTGGTATTTCACAACAAAGCTCGGTGTGTTGCAAAGGGATATTGTCAACAAGAGATAATCGACTACAAAGAGACTTTCGCTCCAGTAGCACGGATTGAAGCTATCAGGCTATTCCTAGCCTTCGCTGCATCCAGAGGCTTTGTTGTATATCAAATGGATCTGAAGAGTGCTTTTCTAAATGGAGTGCTAAAGGAAGAAGTATATGTAGAGCAGCCATCCGACATCAAAGTGGGTGACCAAGTGTATCAGTTGAAGAAAGCACTTTATGGTCTGAATCATGCTCCTCGAGCTTGTTATGATACACTCTCTACATTCTTGGTCGAAAATGGATTTAAGAAGGGAAGCGTTGACAGAACGCTATTCACTATAAATGATGGAGATGACATTTTATGGGTGTAAATATATGTGGACGACATCATCTTTTGCTCTCCAAACCCAGCTTTTAGAGACAAATTCGCTGCACTCATGAAGCAAAAATATGAGATGTCCATGATGGGAAAAATATCATGCTTTTTAGGGCTACAAGTTAAACAAATGAATGAAGGGATTTTCATCAATCAGGCTAAATATACAAGAGAAATGATCGCTAGGTTCGGAGTTGAGATGGAGCGGACAGTCAGTGTCCCTATGAGTCCAAGTTGGAAAATTCACTCCGATCCAGATGGAAAAGCGGTGAATCCCATCGAGTACAGAGCCCTAATTGGATCGTTATTATACCTTACTGCCAGTCGCCTAGACATAGTTTATGCAGTAGGCGTTTGTGCTCGTTTTCAAAGTGATCCTAAGCAATATCATCTCGAAGCCGCTAGGACAATCCTAAAGTATTTGAAAGGGACCATCAACTTAGATCTCTGGTATCCAAGAGAAGATGGATTAGAGCTTAGCGGATACTCTGACGCTGACTTTGGCACTTGCAAGATCAATAGGAAATCAACAACAGGAACGCGCCAATTTCTAGGGAACAAACTTGTCTCTTGGTTCTCAAAGAAGCAGACAAGCGTAGCGACATCGACCACTGAAGCGGAGTACATGGCCACTGGAAGCTGCTGTTCACAAGTGCTTTGACTTAAGCATCAACTCATGGATTATGATTGCACTATTTTTGTGTCTATTTTTCCTTAGTGTTTTGTAGTGTTTTAGTCTTGTTTCTATGTGTTTTAGTTCGTGTTTACTTCCGTATTTTGTATTTCTGTCTTGTAGGAGATTTGGTGGAGTTTATATACTTGTGGGTCGAAAAAGAGCAAAAGAATGGAAGAGAATCGACAAAGGAAGCGAGCGACGGAGCGGGAAAGGAACAACGCGC
>JAOWBJ010054294.1:0-10350 GCA_028566335.1 Monarda citriodora
GATTGAGAAGCATGCAACTTTCATTCCACATAACTGTTTTTGACAGCGTAGAATGTGATGCATACAGTACCACATATGGAGAAATATAGATATCCAAGATGATATAGCACTACAAAATAATTAAATATCCCGGGGGATTATGTCGTTACATTTTAAACCATTAAACAGCAAGAGGCACTTCGAATATTTCACAGTTGTTTCATTTTCTGGTGAGTAATGAGCAAGTAGGTAGAAACACTGCCACGACGCTGTTCTTCAAAAGTTGAAAGGATAACATTTGATAAAAACAGAAGTATTAAACCTGCAGTTAGGGGGTTAGGGGGTTGGGGGTTAAGTAGGTCAAAGTTGTTTTAGCTTGCAGGATATGCTAAGGAACCTTGTTTCTCTATTCTACAGAATTTGAAAGATAGACCACACACAGACATACAATGAGACACACTCTACAACCCATAAATGCAACTTGAGACATGATTATTGAATGATGTGTATGTATAACTAATTTTCATTAGTCCTTAGTAGGAATCACTAGAACAACTATTATCAGCAAGTCAGTCCAAAGAATAATGGCAAACCTACTCCACCAAGAAAACGAAAGATTGCCCATATTGACATTAAATATGAGAGATTCCACATGGGGCCAAAAAAAACCCAGAGTTTTCAGATCACTTGTGATAATTTAAATTTGACAGCCATCAGCAACGCTAATCACTCTTCCACAAGCCATATTTATTTCCAATTTCCACCATCAAGATTACCAATTACAAATGGAGAAGCACCCTCAAAGAAATACATCATGACAAAGGTGGTTAAGATAATCGTAACATCATATTATCATTGCAAGAACGCGACAGCAGTATATTGCAATTCCGGTTGTCCAAGCTCATGTTACATAGAAGATAGAACACAATGTAAAATAAAAAAGATTCTAACTTTGTCTCTATCTAACCTTCTTTTCAGCTTTCTTATTATTTTCTCTAAAGAAGACGACCCAAAGATTCACAATCCACAATATACTAACAGAGATGGCAACGACCACAACGAGGAGCCACGAAATCCAAACCCATTTGGGTATCACAGCATCGGCAGCCCCTGTGAGATAGAACGCAAGCATCCTATACACAAAATAAGGGCCGAAGAAACCCCTCACAACAGAATAGAGAGCATAAAAGGGAGGAGACAAAAGATCATACACCTTAGCTGCAAACTCCACGTCCGACCTCCTCGCGCTGGCAAGAGTCCACACGTTCTGGCAGAAGCTCGTCACCTCCGCCAGCACCAAGAGCACGAGAATAGCGAAGGCACCGTGATAGACAACGTAGCGGCAGGTGACGAAGACGAAGAGGGTGGCCAGGTGGTGGCCGATGAAGAGAACGTCGGTGGGGTAGAAGATGAGATAATGAACAAGATCCATGAGGAAGTAAGCAATGCTGTAATCCAATACGAGGCCCTGGAGCGGCGTGTTGGCGGAGTGGAAATCACGGGCCGGGTCGGAGAGGATAGCACGGGCAGCCAAGAAGACGGCGGGAGTGCCATGAGCTAGGGATATCGCGCAGCTGGAAGCTTCGGGGCGGAGTTTGGAGGGCCAGCTGCGGAAAAGGATTGAATAAGCAATGAGGTATAGGATGAAATAGCCGGCGAAGAAGAGAGGGAGGGGATTGGAATTGGAGGTGGGTAGAAATTGAAGGTCCATGATTTTGGATTTTGGAATTTGAATTGGTCCAAAATTCCAAATGGGAATATGAGTTGAGGGAAGGTGGAAAAAATCGAGAAAAATCAAAGAGAAGAGTGTTGATAATTGATGCGGCGGCGAAAGGTGGCTTTAGGTGCAGAGTTGGTGGAGAAATGGAGGTTCTGCAAGATTCTCATAAGCACCGACCGCCTGAGTTGTAGTCTTCTTCTCAAAATCTAATTCCCACCTCCAAACGGATTCACAATTCAGATTCCTCAACGTACCTAATTACTTGGCTATACACAAGATAAGATTTATTCCAAGTTCGGGATTTTTTATTTATTTAGTACTATCTGCATCTCATTAGTATAGTCCTAGTTTGATAGGACACATAAACCAAGAAATGTGAGATAAGATTTATTCCAAGTTCGGGATTTTTTATTTATTTAGTACTATCTGCATCTTATTAGTATAGTCCTAGTTTGATAGGACACATAAACCAAGAAATATATGTGATTGTAATTAATTCTAAGGAGAGAGAGTTAATTGTAGCCACATGTTTTTTTGCCATTTTATGAAAAAAGACTAATAAGTGAGATAAACCAAAAAGAAAAGTATGACTAAACTAATGAGATGGAGGTAGTATCATTTAACCTTATTAATGTTTCCACACGCATGTTTAATATTTAAAGTGCAATGTATTTATAGAGCAAGTATTATTCATATTTAATTCGGTTATCTTTTCAATCTTTTCGACTTTGATTCTATAAGAGCAAGCTAGAAAGATTGAAAAATAGAACCATCTGATTAATTTGTTGTCAATGGCCATGAAATAATCATCTTAGGGCTTGATTGGTTAGGGGTGTAAAGGGGGTTAGTGGGTGTTTCTAAGGGATAGAAATTTTTTATACAGACAGATCCCTATGTTTGGTAGAACTTTTTGCCATACCCGTCGGCCCAGGTAAGTGGGTGTTCGGCCCGCTACTGTTCATGAAATTGGGTGTATTTTTTACAAAAGAAAATCTTGGGTCAAGGATACCCGCCCAAACAGTAAAATTTTCGGACTTTTTCGGAGGACAAAATTGCCCTTGAATTTCAAGAGTCGCCTCTCGTCTTTTTCATTTCGTTTCTTCTTCTCCGTTCTCATTCTGTTTCTCTGCAACAATCGAAGCTACACCACCGCGGTAAGTTATCCACATCACCATCATCTTCTTCCTTCTTATGTTGTCTGGTTCCCTTTCGGGTTTCTGTACCATATACACACGACGCCAATTTGTTCCGCAATTTTTTTTGTTTATCAGGTTTTCTCTTGAAGTAGTGTCTTTTCCGTTCCGCGATTCATCCATCCGCAAACAAAAAAGGTGAGTTTTTTGCATTCCCAGTTTTAGGGTTTCTGGGTTTTTTTCCCGAAGGGGCTTGCATGTTCGAGTTTTTAATTCAAGTGTCCCGATTCGTTACTGTTTCTTTGATTTGCACACTCCCACATATTTAAACTAAGGTTTTAATTCGAACAATTTTTTCCCCAATTTAATTTGTTGGTCTTTCTCATGTCTGGTTTTAAGTGTATTGATGTATGGCTAGTTGTAGTGTCAATGGCTTCCACATCGAAGCAATCGGCCCCTTCATCTGACTCCGACGACCTCGTCGATCACGACTGCCCCGAGCATGAGGGAAACTGTTGGTCTGGCCTCTCCTTTTTTAATTTTTTTGTGGTTTATTAGATTAATAACAGTCAATTTATGTTTATCTACCGAGTACCTTGGCCAGGCTTCCTGCTTTTACCGAATACCTTTCATGCATTTGATTTATGTTTCTGTTAAACTATGAGTCTGTTAATCTATGGTTTTATGAAATGGCTTGTTTCATCTATGCAATTTATGATATTTACGTTTCATCTTGTCAATATTCTGAAATCTAGGTTTCATATATGCAATTATAGTCGATTTATGTTTTTGTTAAACTATGTGTCTGTTAAGCTATGGTTTTCTGAAATAGCTTGTTTCATCTATGCAATCTATGATGTTTACGTTTCATCTTGTCAATATTCTGATATCTAGGCTTCATATATGCAATTACAGTAGATTTATGATTCTGATAAACTATGGTTTTCTGAAATCTCGGTTTCATCTATGCAATTTATGTATGACCGAATATCCTTCATGTCAAGTTGAAGATCTGCAAGTTTTAAACATGTTATGTTGAACTATAGTTTTTTGAAATCTTCGAGTCAAGGGATTGTAATTATGTATGACATATTATCCTACATGCTCAATTACTTCTGAACTAGCTTGAGTCCACTGCACATGTTGAGATTTTTTATCCATATTCATGTTGGTATAACCCTTTTGTGTTAGGCTACATCCCACTGGAGTGGCCAAGGACCAAAGTTGTCTGGTACGCACGGATGGATTTCTACTCATCATCTACATCACTGGATCAAGGTTTGAATTCACTTGAACGCCATTTATTAAGATACACATTATGCGAATTTCTGTTGCCTGGACTTTGTAACTTGGCTTGTTTACATTCAGTTAGAGTTCTCCGAAGATGACGACCCTGTTTTCGAAGGCGACAATCCAACGTTCGAGCTCAAATTGTCCAAGACACATGTCACCAGTCCATGGACACTGGTATGGTACTACTATCTTTATCTGAAAGTGAGGTTATGAAGTTACTTTCGGATAACTTAATGACTATGAAATTTGTTTTCACTTCATGCTTTTTAATTGAATAGAACTTGTCGCGTTCGGCCACGAGGAACATCCCGGAGATAACCAAGAGCGTAATCCTTTATCATGCTCGGAAGACATGGATAATGGAATACAAGAAAATGGGGCGGTTTCGTAGGTTCACGGCAAAAGACTGGAGGGTATTCGTTGCGGACAACCAGCTGAGGAAAGACGACATGGTCATATTCCAGGTTATGGAGCCGACTTCAGCCGAGGTTGTCAAGTTGAAGGTCGCATTCCTCAGATGAAGAAGAGATTTGCCTACTGATGAGCATCGGTTCCGTGAACCGAAAAAAGAAGTTTCAGACCAAGACGTGATTATAATTGACTAGACATTGATAATTTGTACTACGTGGGTATTTACTTTTGGGATGAAGACATGGGTAATTAGTATTTTCTCATATATATTAGTAATTATGTAAGAAGTGGACTGCTTAATTTATTTTTGTTAACGAGTCCGCTTTTTGTTGTTAGAACATGGAATTAGGTTTTGTATATATAACCGATCTTCATTGAAATTCTGAATTCTAACTCTGCTTTTTGAAGTTCTATCCAGTAGCATAACTCAAATTTATTTTGAAATAGTGCGGTATTAACAACAATAGAATGTCCAAATTGCATAGTTATGCCAATAATTATGGACAAAATAATTATAATTAAAACAATAAGTGAGAATAAGATTAATTACAAATAAATAAATAAAAAAGAGCGAGAATAATTAGAATTACAATTTATTAAGAATAATTAAAAAAACACATAAGAAAGCCTTCACAAATGTGGATTTGTAAAGAGGGGTAATCTAGTCAATTACCCACCACAAACACCCTCTATACTATTGAACCAAACACAATATATATACTGTGCATGAAATATGCTTGTTAAAAAAACCCCTTGTACGAAACAAAGGTAAAATGGGCCCACACAAATTTGTTCCACCCTTAATCAAGGGATACAAATTCCAATCCCTAGATAAGGCTAAACCCCCTACAATCCTACCAAACGCTACCTAAGTGTGATTCTTTGAGTTGTTAGAAAACATGTTTCATTGTCACAATGAAAATACGATTACATAAGTCGATAACTCAGAAATTAGGATTCGTTGTTTAAAGAGTGTAGAAAGACTTTCAGTAATATTTTAGACCCGATTGTGTCAAGTATACAGTAAGCTCGAAAGAAAAGGCATAGCATTCGTATTAAATAATCGAAGTTACAAGCCTTGAACTAGTACCCTTAGCTAGTTCGACCTACGCTACCCCGAGAAAAAACTAGCTAAGAAAACCCGAATGGAGTATATTACACTGCTCGAAATTAAAACAAAAAAATATAGAACGATACAATTACAGATCGGACAAGGCCTTAGCCAACAAGAGATAGAAAACCAGAAATCAGATTACATTCAGAATAGGATTAACTAAACTCCAAAAATGAGATCAACTCCAAATCGCCCAAATCATGCATAAAGGGAACAACCCTTTATCCTTCACCCCAAAAGACCAGCAGAAGTGTAGCTAGATTTTAGGAAAATGGCGAAAACAAGCCTTTCCAAGTCAGCAACCCAGCAGCCAATCAGAACTAGTAGGAAGTAGTCAACCAAGCCAAATCAGACAAGCAGATTTCCCCTCCACAAGGGAACAAAAATATCAAACCAATAAAGCATGCTAGGAGGGACATAGGAGATCAGCAAAAATCGCAGAATTAAATGCCACGGGAGCTCACTAGGAGCAATAGAATCAAACACAACAATATATACACATGCTCTCCCCTTCACCAACCTTCATTTCCCCCAAAAACATTATATAGAGAAGGAGGCTAGACCAAGGAAGAGCAGAAGTAGCAGGAGCAGGACTAGCAACCGCATTTCCCACACTCAAAGGTAACAAACAATCACCCAAATACCTTTTCATTTTAGCCTAGCAAGACTCTAAGTTGTAGAAGAAAAGAACCTTAGACTCAAACCAAAAGCTTGTAACCTAGCATGAACCTCTAGACTAAAGTATGTAGACTCAAGGAATTAAAGAACCATAAAGAATCTAGGCCTGATAGCAAGTAGAACCAGACATATAATCACTTAGGAATTCTCCATCAACACGCTTATTCGAAAGAGAACAGTAGCAACCAGGAAAACATAGCATAACCAGTAGCAACAAGAAACAGCGAAACTCACAAAAACTCGAGTAATCACCAATAAGCAAACAAAGGCAGACCCTAGGCTAATCAACACACCAAAATACATGAAAGAACCCTAGACCAAACAAATCAAGAAGGACCAGAAGGGTTAGGGTTTATCTGCCGAGCAAGATGGTCCACGAAGAACTCGTCGGAGCAAGCCGTGCCGGAGCCATCGACCTCGACCAAGCCACCACCTCAGACTCGATAACCTGCAAGAAAGGGGAGGATTAGTAGAGACAGAGAGAGAGACAGAGAGACCAAGAGAGAGAAAAAGAGAGACCAAGAGAGGGAGTGAGATACCTCATCGACGGCGGAAGGAGGGCGGCGACTCACGGTGGTGGAGAAGCCACATGCACAACCAGAAGGACCCGCCGGAGCATCGGGAGTAGCAGCCGAAACGCCTTCTCACCCACAAGGCAGAGGCTCCACCGAGGCCATCGGAGCACCGAGGCGACTCACGGCGGAAAAGAAACACCCGAAGAGGAAGAACCCCCATCGAGATTACAGGGCCTTAGGCCAAAACCCCTTTCTTCTCCGAAAAACCTTAGGAGCGGGCATCGTCGAAGAACCAGAGAGAGAAGGTAGAAGTCACAGCCGAGGAGACCATCGCACCACCGGCCATGCGGCGGAAGCGGCGCAAGGATGCGGATCGCCATCGCCATCGCCATCGCCGGATCGAGAGAGAGAGAGTCGGGAGTTAAGGATTTCAGTCCAGAGTGAGGCGAGAATGAGTGGGGAGAAGGGGTTTGCCCTTTTTAATTATCGGGTCGGGTTGACCCGCGAAATTAAACCATCTGGGCCGCAAGATATCGGGCTTGGGCCGAGCCTTTTGGGCCAAGCGAAATTTATTCCAGTTGGGCAGCAAATTATTCAGCTGGGCGGGTCTTTTTATTTCTTCTGGGCCGACCATTTATTTCATTGAGCTAAATTAAATTAATCCAGGCCCAATAACTTATTTATTCTGGACCAGACCCTTTTATTTAAATGGTGGACCTAATTACTCAATGCAATTGGGCCAGTTAATTTAATTCTAGACCATATTATTTATTCCAGCTATGCTCTATTTAATCCTTTGGGCCTAATTAATTTATCACTGAACCCGATTAATTATTCGCAGTGAACCGAATCCAATATTCCTTTAGACAAGGTTTATTCCAGCAGCTAGGTCGGGTTTTAATCCACTAAGTCCACAACAATCGGGCCACGCTAACCCGCTAGTAATTACAAGTGAAACTTAATTAAGTTATTGAATTGACCAGTCCCAGTAAACCCAGCCTAGAAATCCCAACAGAACTATTCGTCAGGAATGACTAGAACTTATGATCCCAATCTCCGTAAAATCCGGTTAGGAGAACCCACTTAAGATTAGCATCTCCAGTCAGATCAATTTCTTCAGTAGTTGTTAAGTCAGAAATTCTCTTTTGTTCTTGAAGGTTGCTCGCAGCAAAAGGTTAAGATCAGTGTGCTCAGACTCATAGCAGTTAGAAGGACAATCGAAGTGGGCTTTCTATCAAAACAAAATCTGTTTTCCAGCTATTATTTCTTTCCAGTATTGTCATGCCATAAAATACTTTCTGTTTTGTATGAGACATATATGTGTGGCATCAGGTCCACTTGTGGCATAAGGTCCACTTAATCGAATTTGGGTCCCTGGCCTTAGATCCACGGACTAGTGTACACCTAGGGGCTCATTCAGATAGTGACCGACCCTCGTAACTGTGGAGGGTGGCCACCCTTCCGGTTACTCAGTGTCAGATATGATTGATTACACATGAACTTAGACTGCAGTCGACTTTTACCTCATAAAATACTTCTACAGAACATAGGTGCTTTAGAAAAGGATAACCCTATGATTCTTAACTAGATTGTTTGACAATTAGTAAATGATTTGGGCATGTGTTCACTGAGTGCGTTTGTACTCAGCCCTGTACATATTTTCCCTGTGTACAGGTTAGGGATGTGCAACCGGCGGTGTATTCAATCAGCTCGGACCAATAAAAGACTTTTGGTAGTACATGTCATCATACATGTACTTAGTTAGACTCAGACCTGTTCAATATGGTTTTAAAATACTCGTTTCATTATTTCGCCTGAACATTATTCATTTTGAATCACTTTCAGATGCAATTCAGATACTTTATTCCTATTGAATGTCCTAGACAATTCCATTCGATTTATATTATTTCTACAAGGTCATACTACTGCTTCCTACCCCTTTCTTCCCCACTTCTTTAATCCCCCCGAGTCACGGTTTCCCAATTTAGCTATCCTTAGCTAAGTTCGGTCGTGACATGAGGAAAAGCTATCTCAGGGGAAGGTTCAATACAGAAGGAAACCCTTCTTCCCCAGCTAGACACTACGCTCATTGCTGAAGGGAGACGGAAGATTTTGTTGAGCCAGCTTCGACTGGTGTTGACAATCTCGTCCTTAAAGTGCTAGCTATAAGCGTATGATGGTGATAAGAGAGAAAGTAAAGCCAAGGTAGATGGCTCACTCTCTTAATGTGGATGGAGGAGGCCAGTAAAGGATGGAAGAAACAAGGAAGTAGAGATATGATGAGGCAGGAGATATAAAGTCGGAAGTCAGGAGATATAAGGTCGGAAGAACTAGAAAAGAAACTCTTGAAAGAATACCTTCATCCAGCTGAAGCGACGAGAAAACGACAAGGAAGAACTCTGGTTTCAGAAGACTGTACGTGCTTTGTAATTGTTAAGCAAAGCATGAGCATTCCATGTAATAGTTTTGGCATCATCAAAATTGTTATAAAATTTCTTTCAAGAATAGTTTTGCTTTCTTAGTTTTAGACTTTTAGTGTAGCTTTGGCATCTATGAAAAAGGGGGAAATTATTGGAATATTTGTTTAAAGGGGAACATTTTAAATGGAGTATGTTTTGATGATCCCAAAGCTTTAACAATTTATTAAAATCCCTTATTATTTTTTATAGACACTTGTAATTTTTCATGTATATAGAAAGCTCGTCTGTAAGGGAAGTTTATCTTTATCAAGTGAACCTTTTGAAGATTTGCCAAGCAAAGCGAAGAGAAGGCTTAACGTTTTATCGCTAAGTTATCAAAGTGGTTCGCTCAAAGCGATAGGAAATCATCTTCTCTGATTTCGCTCAAAGCGATCGTTATCTCCAAGCGATCACTCTCGTCAAAAAGTGTCTACACTAAAGCGAAGTTATCTCTGCAAAGCGATCAAGGCGTTAGCGAAGAAGTTCAAAGCAATGCCGACTGAGCGAAGGCTGTAGAGCGAAGCAACCAGTTCGCTAAAAGAGTCAGGCGACTACTCTACCGTATAGCTATGCCCAAGTCAAAGCAAAGGGATCCCAGTGCTTTTAGATTACATGCGAAAATCCCGGAAAAGGTTCTAACACCTTAAGAATTCAATTTAAAGGTATGACTTTTTCCGTTGAAAAGTCAAAGTGTCACTTGGACACACGGGATTGGCCAACGGATTGTATTTCTGCGGCTACTGCAAAAAGTGAAGATTTGGTGTGACAGACCATACTTTAGCCTGGAACCTATTGTACGAATCCACAGAAAAGCTGATACGAGGAAGGACTATGAGAGATGCAATTATATCTCTTTCTAACAAATATAATCGTCCCTCTTATAAATAGGGCTACTACTCAACAATGCAGATACAAGATACAAGACTAAATCACTCTTGAGCTTTCATTTCCTAAACTCTTCTCGAGTTATTACTCTTGTACTTAGCCTGTTAGAACTCAGAAAAATCCATAGGCTTTGTGCTTTGAGTGTTAGTTGAGTCACTTAGAA
>JAOWBJ010054403.1:0-10345 GCA_028566335.1 Monarda citriodora
GGCAAAGGGGAAGGGAAAATCAAGATTCTCAAATACCTCCTCCTCTGGCGCATCGCAGTTGGGTGTCCCCCCTCCGAATGAACTCGCGACCTTAGCGGAGGGATTGCAGTTCTCCTCTTTGTACGATGCCTACACCAAGCCGACGCAAGGGATGGACGAGGAGACCCTCCAAAAGCACAATATAATGTGCGATTATATCGAGCAGAAGCTTGGCCTCCCGTCCCGCAGAGCCCTATACCCTCCGACAAACCCTCCCCCTCCCCCTTATTAATGTAATTTTTTTAATGTAATTTTAATTATGGTTTTTTAATATTAATGTAACTTTTTTTTATTGTAGTGTTAATTTTCCAATTGTTAAGTTTACAATGAAATAAAAAAACATAAAATATAAAAGTCGAAAATTAAAAAAAATCGAAAAAAAACCGAAAATATAAAAAAATGAAAATAAAATATAAATTAAAAAAATAAAATTAACTCGAAATTAAAAATATTTAGTTAATATTAATAACATAAAATAAAATCCACAAATAAATATAATAAATACATCAATATAATAATAATATCTATAAACTGTTCGAGTCCGGTCTCCACTGCAATCAAAAATCTCTGCGCCCGGTCTCTGACACAATACAATATAATAATAATATATATATTATTAAAATAATCCCCGCCCGGTCTCTCTGAGCCCGGCGCTGCTGATGCTCTAATGCGATACTCAAATACTACCTCCATCTCATTATACTTGTCTTATTTTCCTTTTTGGTCCGTCTCATTTACTTGTCTACTTTCTAAATCGGGTAAAAAATACTTGGCCACAATTAACTCTCTTTCCTCAAAATTAATTACAACCACATATCATTACCTTTATTGATTCTTGTGCTCAAACCAAATGCGATATATATAATGAGATGGAGGGGGTAGTATATGTTTATTAAAATCGTCCCTGACTTTTCCACATAGTTAAAAGGAAAAAGAGAGGAGGAGGAGGATGAGCTAAGGCAGAAGCTACATCTACAGGCTACAGTCTTCGTGTGTGTAGAGATGGCGGCACACGCACATTATAAAATTAAACACGACCATTGCTTCTCTCTCATCCTTTAAACCACTATTACCAAACCCATTTTTTTTCCCTTAAATTGCAGCTTCCCGGCAGCTCGAACTCACCGGGAAAAAGCTCTCATCTTCGCCCAATTTCTTGAATCCTTCATGGCGGCGATATCGGGTACCGCCGCAATGCTCGGCCAGTCGCGGCGGAGCCGGAGCGGCAAGACCATCCACCCCGTGTCGCTGGAGTCCCCGTTGCCCGCCTCCGTGAGCCCCGCCGGCGCCTACAGGGAGGCGAAGCATATCAAGAAATGGTTTCCATGGCTGATCCCTACTTTCGTAGTGGTGATGTTCGTGATTTCTATGTATGTGAATAACTGCCCCAAGAATTCGATTTCCTGTGTCGCTCGATTTCTCGGAAGGCTCTCCTTTCAGCCATTTAAGGAAAATCCTCTTCTCGGACCTTCTTCTTCGGCGTAAGCACTTTATTTTGCTTTGATTTTAGCTTTGCTGAGTTGGATTGTTGGTTCTTGGTGAAAAGGTTATAGCTTTGTTTTTTTGTTTAATCACGGTGGATTAGGTGATAAAATTAGTTTAAATTGCGTCATTGATTGTATACAATTTGTTAATTATGTCCTAAGCTATGACCTTACTTTCGTAATCTATGCTCTATCATGAGAAATTGATGTTTGACCACCATTATTCATTTTCTTTAGATTGTTAAAGATGGGAGCCTTAGATGTGAGTAAAGTTTTGTTAATCAGTATGTTCTAAGCTATGACCATACTTTCATAATATATGCTCTATCATGAGAAATTGATGTTTGACCACCATTATTCATTTTCTCTAGATTGTTAAAGATGGGAGCCTTAGATGTGAGTAAAGTTGTGGATGAACACGAAGGATGGCGCCTCATCACTTGTGTGTGGTTACATGGTGGACTTTTTCATTTACTTGCTAGTATGTTGACCTTGCTAGCTATTGGCCTTCGGCTTGAGCAAGAATTTGGATTTGGTAAGCGTCGACACTGCATAATCACCCTCTTTAATGATGTTGTTTTGATAATGTTCCTCGTGTTACTTTAGTTGTCTACTAGGTAGTGTACAAGGATCATACCTGATAGAGACAGGGCTTAATGTGATCTTTGTGTATGCATTATTTGCATCTACGGTGCCTAGGAATTGACATATGATAGTTTTGTTGAATCGTGCCCTCGAGCTATATTCCTCAAGAATAAAGATGTGTCGCCTTATATATTGGTGGAGTAAGTTTAGAAGTAAAGAGGTGTAGTTATTTGCACACTCTAGGATGCCATAGCATCTCGTGTAATTTTTTTTTGCCTTTTTGTCCCCTAAAAAATGAGGTTGGCTCATTAATAATTTTACCATCAACGCCTGTGACGTAGAGGTGCCCACGGTTCCGGAATCGGAACAGAACAGGAACAGAACCGCCGGTTCCGGTTCCAAGGTGTCTGGAACAGAAACAGAACCCTATAATAGACGGTTCCGGTTCTGTCCCGGTTACGGTTCTAACCGGAGAAGAACAATTTTTTTCTTATTTTTTTTATTTTTCTTTCGATTATGATTCATGCTTCATTGATTAATGATTATAGAAAGAAATTTAATTGTAAGACAAGCCAAATTATGAAACGTAAAAAACACGTGAGAATAATGTGAAATTAAACAAATATAAAAATTTAATATAAAAAATATAATACATCAAATGTTACATCAAATAATTAGTGTAGAAGTATAATATTGATATATAAAATAAAATAATAATAAAAAATATTAAAATAAAACGGTTATGTTCCGGTTATTAACCGGAACAGAAACCGAACCGCCTGTTCCGCCGGTTCCTCGAAACGGTTTGGAACCGTCTGTTTTGGAACTGACGGTTTCGGTTAAAAACCGACGGTTCTGATTCTGTTCCGGTTCTTTTGGGCACCTCTACTGTGACGTATCTATTTAATAGTTGGCTATCATTATTTTGCTTGTATTGCGATGCTGTATGATTGTAGTTGTACATAGCTTTCACCAATCGAATTTGACTCTTCACTATCTTACACGTTGTAGTTATGTACCCTGGCCTCTTTTTAGGCCTACACATCTTGATAGTCACGTGCTACGGCTGTCTTCCTGCACGTACCATATTAAGCGTTGATGTTCATATCTCTCTCTTTCTCTCTCTCAGGCACATGATTCATTCAAGCATCGTTTGTTTTGATTAATGGGATACATGCTCTTGAGTTAGTTAGATATTCATTGTATTTTTTGTAAGTACAAATTATAAGAGTGATATGTATATACAGTGTGCGTTGGTTTGCTTTATCTCATCTCCGGATTTGGTGGAAGTTTGCTATCAGCTCTCTTCATTCGGACAAATGTATCAGTCGGTGCCTCCGGTGCTCTTTTCGGTTTATTAGGAGGAATGTTGGCCGAGTTAATTACTAACTGGACTATCTATGCGAACAAGGTAACTATCTAGCCAACCATATGCAAGTTAAGTCTTATTGAAATTTCGAAATTTGCTCATTTCACACTTTGAAATTACTTTTGCAGATTGCTGCACTATTGACCCTTGTGATAATCATTGCAATCAACTTAGCAGTGGGAATTCTTCCTCACGTCGACAACTTTGCTAATATCGGAGGATTTATTTCGGGTGTTCTTCTCGGATTCATATTCTTGATCCGACCTCAGTTCGCATGGGTTAACAGAGGATATTCTTCACGATCATCGAGTCCCAAATTCAAGACCTATCAATACGTGATATGGTTGTTTTCGTTGATCCTTCTCGTTGTTTGGTAAGCATCTTACTCCCTTCTATTTGTATTTTCACATTTTATATTTCCGATTCTTTTATTTTGTTAGTATTTATGAGTTTCTCGATAGATGATGGATTGATCGAGTAACGTTATTGTGTAAATATATACGAGAGCTAAGATCTCTTGGCTTGAGCATTGATCTAAATGCGTTTAGGCTTTCCCACTTGATAATTTGTTTATTATGCCTATGCTCGATTGTTCGTTATACTCCCTCCGTTCCAGCCGAGTTGACCTGTTTTGTTTCGATTGTAAAACTCATATTCGGTAGCGGTCAAAATGTGTGTCAGAAAAGTAAATAAAGCAAACAGACCAACTCGGCTCGAACGGAGGGAGTATCTATAAGTCTATAATATCTATTTGTTTTGCCATTTAAGGGAGATGTTACCTTAGATGATAGCTTAGAACCTTAAACATATAAAAACAATGGCTTTCAACCACTCATTATATGGATTGTCAATGTTTTAAAAATGGTAAAAACCTATGTTCTGAGGCCCGCCTCAGTTCCAAAGTGCAAAAAACCGCATCTGAGGCGGCGACGCCTCAGTTAATTGAAATGAAGGAACTGAATCAAGATCGCACCGAGGTGGTCGAGGCATAAGAATCAAACTCAAAGTTAAAAATTGTTTTTTTTTATATTTGATTGAATCTAATTTTATTTGTGCTTTATAATTAACACCGGATCGGTTATGGGCTTGAAAGATAGTGCCCTAATTCCACCCTAATTCAGAACAATTTAAAAGATAGTGCTTTCTTCCTCTTCCTTTTACGAGTTGCGGCTCCAACACCGGTCGACATAGCTCCAATATTGAATTTGTGGTTTTGAACTTAATTATTATGTTTAGAAGTTAGTATTGTTTTCAATCTGTTTAGCTACGAAATGATTTTTTTTATCTAAGGCCTACACCTCGATTCTTATGCCTCAATTCGAATCGATTCTTATGCCTCAATTCGAATCGATTCTTATGCCTCAATTCGAATCGATTCTTACGCCTCATGATGCAAGAGGAAAACACCTCGATTCCCGATTTTGTTTTTTTAAGACATTGTGTATTGTTGATCACCCGTGTAAGGTGTCGATACTCGTCTTCGTTCCAAATCCACTATTCAATTTACTATACAAAAGAAAAACTGAAAAATTGTTGCCACTTATATAGGTTGACTGTGGGGTTGGTTCTTCTTCTCCGTGGAGTGGACTTAAACGACCATTGCTCGTGGTGCCATTATCTAAGCTGCGTTCCCACTTCGAAATGGAGCTGCAAAGATCCCGTCTCATGTCAGGTAAAAGAACTTTTGAAATTTTCACTTCCTTCGTCTCGTTTCTTTTTCTCTCATCGTATTTAGGAGGCTGAATCTTTGATTAAATCACAGGCTGAATCGATGGGAAACCAGTACACCTTAACATGCTCCAACAATGGCAGAAACAGCACGTTTACGCTGTTCAATCCTTCGTCGACTCAAATCCAAGGACTATGCGTGCAGCTATGTCGATGATCAGTCGAAGGAAGGTACGATGCATGTATTATACAGACTGTTTGAGGAAATCTGTTTTCTGTGGGTAGGTAGATCGGAAACTGCTGAGTTCTTTGTAAATTCCACAGCTTTAGTTCATTAATTTGTTGGATTTTTTTTTTTTTTTTGTATTATAAGATTTATTTTGGTGTGAATTGTTGTGAGCAATTTTGGGTGTACAAAGGTAGAATTTCTTATAGTAGTAAGAGGTAGATTCAGGTATCGGATATGCCCGGACCCGGAAAAAAAACTATAAAATCTAAAATTAATTTTTATATCAATTATTGAATAAATAATATTTTACTTAATAAATAAAATAATTAGACTTAACAAATTTATTTTTTAATGGAAGAATGATGTGTTATGAAAACGTAGAATTAATATTTAAATTGATCAATAAAATAAATAACTAATATTGTAGTAATAGATAATAAAATAAAATAAGTAAGAATTAACAAATTTTATTTAGAATGGAAGAATTTGATATTTTATCAATTATGCAATTAATGCAAGTATATGATATCCTCATTTGGTATGTATCGGAATTATTTAAAATAGAACAAAAATTAGAAAATAGCATTTTTGTATGTCTGAATTTTCGAGTTTTTTCTATTTACCCGAAAATAATTGGGTAATTCTATCCACAACCCCCATTTTACTCTTCACAGCCCCTTTTTTTTAAAAATAAATAATAAATAATATTATTTTACTAATTTATCCATACATTTCAAAAAACGCAAATTTCCCACAGACCCACACCGGAGAGGTGCATACAGATGCTCTTGTGCAATCGGATCTCTCGCCCACTGCTTGCACTCGGACATGGCGATGCTGAAGGCCGATAGCCTGAACAAAGTTAGGCTCGCCGCGAAATGGTGCCTCTCTCTCGACTATGCGAACATAGGGAAGAAGGTGTTTCCAATGGAGGAATACACAGAGTTCCAAGGCGTTGAGGAGACACACTATGCCTATCGAGTGAGTAATCAACTGAGGAAGGAGGTGCTGGTGCCACTATGTAGCTGCACCTACTGGAGGTTTTCATCGGAGCCAGCGATTGGGGTTCTCTTCAACATCCGGAGAAGAGATTTTGAGCCAGCTTGGCGGCGTCCTCTCGTAAGGAAGTGTCAACGCTGAGATACCCTTCCTTTGTTGTGCATACGACCTAAGGTGGCGGCGGAAGTTCGCGGCCCGACGGAGTGCGGCGGCGGCTTGTTGTGCAGCTGCTGAGGCGATAAACACTAGGGGCGCTGCACTACGCTGTTTTTTTCATATTTTGGGAAACTGGGGGCTGTATTTCTGAAATTACAAATTGCGATTAAGGGGGGCAGATTAGTAAACTATTAGTTATTTTTTATTTTATTTTAATAGAGAGGCTGTACGGAGTAAATGGGGGACTGTGGATAGAATTACCCATCGTGTAGGCGCGAACTGCCGGCCCAGAATTGTGGGCTTCTTCTAGGAGGACTAGGGCCCCAACTTTTGGGACCGAGACCGAAACCGCTGGGCCGGCCGGTGAACACGTCAAGCGTAAATTTTGCAACCAGAAAATAATACTACGAGAATAATAATTACTCTATATTCAAAAAAAAAATATATAATTACTATAATTACTCCATAAAGCTCGCAACTTGGAAAGTATAGTCCTGCGCACCCTCAATCTAGGAACAGTTGGGGGGTTTGACAAATTCTCTCCACATGTCAACACATGATTTGCTAGAGGAACAAGATCGTTGAGCATTCAAGCGGACTCGAAGACTTGATTAAATCCCTTTTTGATATTTCTGCAAGTCCATTTCTTTCTATATAACCCTGCACTCAGATCACCTGAATTCATCCCCACTCTCGAAGTAGTAGTAATTAGCAACTTAGCACCGCTATAACACAAATCCATGGCGCCGATCGCAGTAGGTGACGTCATCCCAGACGGTACGCTGGCGTACTTCGACGGTCAGGATCAGCTCCAGAGCGTCTCCATCCACTCTCTCGCCGCCGGCAAGAAGGTCGTCCTTTTCGCAGTTCCCGGCGCCTTCACTCCCACCTGCAGGTGATCCACATTCCGCCAATTTACCTTTTTATGCTTGCACGGTTTATTCTCGATTGTGATTGTGGGCGTGACTGTGTGTGGTTGTGTGTTCAGCATGAAGCACGTGCCCGGGTTTATTGAGAAGGCGGACGAATTGAAGTCGAAGGGCGTTGAAGAGATTTTGTGCGTCAGTGGTATGTCTTCTTCGTAAATCATTTTCGATTTCTCAGTTTTGTCAATGTGACGGTTGAAGTGTTCAATTTTAGGTTGCCTAGATGATGACAGGGATTTTCTTAATCTTTTCATACTCTATGGCCTTCATTTATGTAATGGATGTTATTGATTAATGAGCATAATCATTGTTTGTGTTCGATAATTTTGTTGCTGGATGGATTTTAGAATCGGATCTCTTCATACTTCGTCTAATGTAGTGTTAGACCTATCGGCACTTGTAGGATATTATTTTTGTTGAAATTCTGTATGTAGTTGTTGTATATGGATGAATTATGAGAGACTATCTATGATTGCAATGCCAACTGTTCCTGTTCCTCGTACATTATGAGCATTTGCAATTTCTGATCGAATGCTTTTATCTTTCTGTCCATTTGTATCACAATGGATTTGCTTTTATACATTCAAGCACAAAGTCTGAAATCTTTAATAAGTATGCCATTTTCCCCCAAAAAAAGGTTCAAGTAAAACTAATCTGTCAGTGTGGTTTAGTTTTGAGTTATTATAATTTCCATTCAATCTAACAATTTATCCATTTGTTTATAGTGAATGATCCTTTTGTGATGAAAGCGTGGGCGAAGACTTACCCGAGCAACAAGCATGTCAAGTTCTTGGCCGATGGCTCAGCAACTTACACTAAGGCGCTTGGTGTTGAACTTGACCTCTCTGAAAAAGGGCTTGGCATTCGTTCCAGAAGGTTTGCCCTTTTGGTTGATGATCTTAAGGTTAAGGCTGCAAATATTGAGGCCGGAGGGGAATTCACCTTCTCCAGTGCAGATGATATTCTCAAGGCTCTTTAATTGCTTATTCGACCTTGATCTAGTTCTTTTAAGTTTGATGCTAAATGAAAATCTCTGCTACATGCTACGCTATGTGTACTGGTTTTAAACTCCCTTGGTAGAAATAAAGAGTTACGTTGCATTTTAGTTCTTGTAATTGCTTTGCTGCATGATAGAGTTATTACACTGTCTAATGCTTGTTTTTACTTGACCTTGTTATTTGGCAAGACTTATTCCCACCTAGTTTGGTGGAAGAGTGGCCGTAGGAGCTAGT
Organism: Monarda citriodora; assembly: GCA_028566335.1. NCBI lineage: Eukaryota > Viridiplantae > Streptophyta > Magnoliopsida > Lamiales > Lamiaceae > Monarda > Monarda citriodora. The sequence goes on from JAOWBJ010054403.1 coordinate 8,688, forward strand.
CTCTGAACCACTATAAATCCGTGTGCTATACTGCCTTGCTTTATTGCTTTTAGTCTTTCAATTCGCTTATCATTCATACACACACTCTTAAAGGACAAACCGGTTTTACTAAGTCAAGATTAACAAACGCGAGTCTAAATAAGTGTTCACCAACTTCCGCATTTGCTTTAACTTTATGGCGGTTGATTTACAAGCTAATCTTGTAAAGCAGTCGCTTGCATTCTTTTATAAAGCGATTTTAAGAGGGGTCTTTGGATAAAATTATTTTGAAAGTTAAAGGAAGTTAAAAACTTCATACACACGTAACTATGACCACTTGCTTATTTGGGCCAACAATAACAACATAATAATAAATTATAGATAAACTAAAACTTTTATTAATTTCCAAAGGATTAATACAAAATATGTCTATTAAATCAGATGTCTAGAAATACGTCTTTTATTTATATTATTAAATACATAAAAACAAAATTATATTACTAACAATATTATAATTTTATATTTTACCAAAATATTATTATATTATAATACCAACAAAAAAATAAAATTCTCATACTATATATTTACTAACATACATGTTGCCTTGACGCACACATGTTAGTACAATCTGCATAGTCGAGTTGCTCTTGATAATAACTTCGTTAGCAATAAATTCGACGCTATAACCCTTATCACAAATCTGGGAAATAGAAAGCAGATTATTTTTTAAGCCTTTGACATATGAAACTATTTCGATTTTCACATTCCCAAATTGAAGCGTACCATGACCTTTGATGACACCCTTAGCGTTGTCACCAAAAATTACCGGGCCTCCTCCCTATAGGCGTATATTAATCTTTCAAAGCGGAGGAAAGAAACAACAACAACTACAGGAGAAACTGCTTTAGCGGAGACCCCGCTATCTCTATATACTCCGAGAGGAAGGCTTTCACACCAGTTATGTGACGTGAACAACTAGTGTTCAGGTACCAAACAGCTTTCTCAGGTGCCTTCTCTCTATTATTGCATAGCCTCCGAACGCCTTGCATCATTAAGACCGGGTTTTAGGTACCCAAACTTATCAGGGTCTATTGGGGTTGGCACATTTTGCGTCCTTAGCCTTAACGGGTTTCAAGGGTGAAACCGTTTGTGACTTGGGCACTTTAGAAACCTTTTCTGCCTTATGAGAATGAGTCTCACAAGAGAAAGTGCACGAGTGCTCAGGGAAGCGATTCGCTTTCATCTTCCAAGATTTGATTCGTATGGCAGATGATTGGATTTGCTTCTTCCATTTAAGAAATTGGATGCTACTTGATTCTTTTAGATAAAACTGGAGCGTCATGTTGAATTTAATTTGGTCACATCTGAAATCAATTTTGGCCGAATTTTAAATTTGTGAAAACATTGCTACAAACTGAAGGTTGGTTTGTGCATTTTCTGGACAAGGTTGGCAGTTTGTGGAAAATTTACAGCTGAAAATTCGTATATTTGTTTGTATGCTAATAACCCAAGAAAGAATCAAGTGACAAATATGGAAGCATAATAATTCAGTCACTAATCTCACCTTTGAAGATGAATTTCCAGCATCAGCTTCTTGTTTACATATACTACTGAATAGTTTTTTTCATGTCAACTTTTATCTGTTGGCTCCTATCTTATCAGCAACGTTTCTTAGAAAA
>JAOWBJ010054512.1:0-10345 GCA_028566335.1 Monarda citriodora
GATGCCTTTTGTTATTATCTTTTTACATGAGATATATCCGAATCTCTATCTCTCTATAGTAGATCTTGGAGATAGGTTTGGACTTGAATTTGGAGTAGGAGTCTTTAAGCAGTAGGAGTCCGGGGACGAGCTGGCCCAATTATGCGGACTGGGCCTCGTGCGGTGTGAGCCGCATGGCGGGCTGCGATCTCCTGGGCCTTGTGTTCGGGCCTGATATAGTTGAGCCAAGCTCTTATCGAGATCCATATTTATTGGACCTCGTACTTGGGCCTAGGTATTAAGTCGTATCCTATCAATTATCTCAATTTTAGGGCCCAGTCCACCATAAAATTGATCATTGGCCATTTCAATTTTCGAAAAAAATTCCAAAATTCTAGAAGCACACCAGCATTGCCACTTTTTTTGTTTCTTTTTACCAATTCCGATTATTTAGTTTTGCAATATTTATATGATGATGAAATAGATGAATTTAGTGATCTTAAAACTGTTATTCTTTTTAGAACAGTTCAATTACAAAATCCAACCATGCAGGAAATGAAAATTTTCTCTCCAAGTAAAATTCATAAAAAATCCTAAGTTAGTAACTAAAGAGCAAAGAAAAATACGTAAATCAATACTCCTTCCGTCTCTCATCGTGTATTAATTATATTATCGAATAAATATACACAAAGTATAAAATAGCGAAACGCCTCGTCTTCGTTGCACCGATCCATTGACGCGTCTAGTCTGTTTGGAATTTTCTGTATAGCCAGCTACTCTCTACCAATGCTTCGTTCAGACTTGTCGTCCCTTCCACTTTCTTGCAACGCGCCTAATATAAGTCACGGACGCCACTAATTTCTCCACCTTCACTATTACTTCTCCTATAAATAGACCCATGTACAAAATATAAAAAAGAAAAAGAAAAAGCTTTAGTCCGGGATAAAGTGGTATCATTGTTTTTTAACTTTTCGGATATGCATGTCCATCGAAATTTAATACAAGATTTATATTATTGTTTTGATTTTTTTTTCTTTTGAGGCCACTTTGGCCGGGACGGAGGAGTTATATAAAGAACGCAACGGAGAATACTAGTAGTAGAAAATTAGATGGGGAACTGCTGCAGGCGGGAATCTGGCGCGGTGTGGGCATCGCCGGACGAATGGGACTACGGGATTGCGCCACGTAAGCAATCGGAAGAATGGGTGGCTGTGGGTGTGGGTGAGGGTGAGGATAGAGCAGCTCCTTCAACTTCAACTTCAACTCCAACTCCATTGTTGCAGGAGACGGTGGTGAAGATCAAGATATCAAAGAGAGAGCTGGAGGGACTCATCGCTGCTGCACGGGTGCACGACGTTCCCGTGGACCGCCTCTTCTCCCGGTTCATCCACGGCCCGCCTCACCCTTCCTGGGCCCCCATTTTACTCACCATTCCCGAGTAATTCACCCACCCTATTTTATTTTAGTTTATTTTGCTTGCCAAATTTTTCTTTTTCTTTTTTCCTTATGATCATTTTTTGCACAATTTGATATGCACTCATTGTAGATGTTGGTACGTACATGATTATTTGATTACATTATTAGCATATGTTGAATACATTTTCATTCTCCGATTTGATTTTGAGATTATTTATAAATAAACGTATTGGTGGGAGAGATGGAATAATCAACTAACTTACATAACTCGACAAGTAGTTATCTCAAAATTAAAAATAAATAAATAAATAAAAATTGACTAGTAGGTTTATAAGTGTTGGAACTTAGACGAAGTAAACGGCCTCCAAATATTAATTTAGAAAGACGAATTTTCAAGTCCACTGGAAATGGTAATACGGCAATCATCATCGAACCAAAAACAGTCCGTTAGGCCAAGAAAAATAAACAAGTTCAGGATACGGCAGATGTTGATAGTACCTATTCATATTCATATCTACGGACGAAAGTCGTATTCATATTCATACTCATTATCCGCGACGGATACAATCCGCTACCTATACCTGCTACTCGCGAATAACTTATCACTCATCGGGTATCCGCGAATCCGTCACCCGTCGTGTATACGCCTATCCGCGGATTACTTATCCCTCGTTGGGTATCTGCGAACGTCATGTATACGCCTCCCGCAAACCATAATAAATCCACAAACAAGTTTAATATCCAAATTTAACTAAACTCAAATACACAAATATTAATTCACTTTCAAAACAATTCTCAAAAATAAAATAAATAGTAATAAACTGGCTAAAATAAATTTAAAAGTGGGGAGAAGCAAAGTGGCTAGGGTTTATTAAAAAAAAAGAGAAAAATAATGAATTGGAATCGAAGACGGAGTGACCGGAATGAGACTCTTGCCTTTTTGTCTAACTCATTAACATTCATTGAAAATAAAATTATTAACTTAAAATAAATAAATAATATATAGGTAATTCGCAGATGTTTTAGCATAATTTTTTGTGGATATATGAGTTTTGTGGGTATAAATATTAACTATTTATACCCATGCCGGCGAAATAAATAGATAATAAATTATATCTATACTCACAAAAACTAAATATATCTCAAACCCTTAACTACTAAGATCGAACATCCGCAAATATCGAATACCCACGACTACATTACCAACCCTACTCTTTATATACGATGTACTCAAAATAGTATGTAATCATTTCCCCACCTAAATTACATTTCCATTCTATAATTCATTTTGCTAATTGTTAGTATTTGGTGAGTTTATGGGAGAAATGGAGGAATGGAAGCAAGTATAGCACCGGAAAAAGCATGGAGACCCACACCGGAAAAATCCACAAGTTATCACCTTTTTCGTCGGCAACATCCCTGAGGATACCTCTAGCAGAACATTATGGAAGGCTTTCCAAGATCTTGCTCCCATCCGTGATGCTTATGTTGCGTCAAAAAGAGATATCAGAGGCCGATGCTTCGGTTTTGTCAGATTGGAGGATAAAGATGGTTCAGGCTTCCTCTTAACCTCGCTCCAACAAGCCACCATCAGAGGCAGGCCACTCCTGGTCTCTCCGGCCAGGTATGATCGGCAAAAAAGGAGAATTGTTCAGCCCACATACCCCCAGACTGCTCCCAGAAACCACCCCAAAACCCACACCGCATTCACCCCAGCCTACCAAACCTTTCACCTCAACCTCAACCAAACCCTCCTACAAAGATGTGGTCACCGGAATAACCCTTAACCCCACAAGTACGATCATCTACGAAGGCCCAGCGGCTTCACTCCCTGAAAAATGCATCGGTAATGCCGTGCTCTTAAGCCTGAAGGACCTAAACTCCTATGCACCAGTTCAAACCTCACTCACCACCGGAATTTTTCCGACAACTACCATGCACCACGTCGGGGGTTTACATTTCCTAATCATCCTCTCTACCAAAGAAGAAGCCTTCTCTTTCTCAGACTTCTGCACCACCTCCCTTTCCCATCGCATTGCCACAGCTCAGATATGGAAAGGTCAGTCCTTTGAACATGGTCGTATTGTAAACATCCAAATATCGGGAGCTCCTTTACACCTTCGTTCGCATAATTTCTTTAAAACAATGGCTGCTTCGTATGAAAAAATCCTCTTGGAGCCCTCACCCACTGAAACCCTCAGCGATTACTCCCCACCATTTTGCTGTCTAGTATCATCTCTCTCACTGAGAATAGATGACATTATCCCTATCTCATGGAAAGGAAATACCTTCCGCATTAGAGTTCTGGAAAACACTACTCACATCATCCCTCTCCCATGGAATAATCCCATTTCTTCCCCCAACCCCAATAACAGCCAACAACATACCTCCGATCCTCACCCCTTCCTTCCCGGCCACAACCAACCAGCGGCTACAGTCCCTCCGTTTGCTCCTCCAACGGATCCTTCCCAACCAATCTCCTCGGATCCCACACATGCATTCAATGCAATGTCGAGCATGCATGGCCCCCTCGATTCCCATGGCAACCCTTACGTCCCTCTAGACACTCCCACATTTACTCCCGCACCCGCATTTACTCCCACACCCATCTTTAATTTCAAAGCCGCAGCACCTATGGAAAACATCACCGAGAGGAGATCTAGAAAACGAGCACGGCGCTCGAAGAGTCCCTCCTTAACTCCTTCATCCTCCAACTCTTCCTCCAATCTAGATCTTAACACACCGCCCAGCTCTCTACTTCCCATGCAGCCGCCTACATCTACACCCATTCCCGAAGTCTCCCTAATTAATCCCATTCCCTCCATCGTCCACATGCAACCGACAAACTCCACCCCCCCCATACTGTCACTGATCCCGAAACCACTGTGGTCCCTCCTACCCTCCCTATCAACCCTAGCCTTGAAGAAGAGATCGACCAAACCATTAATATTGGGAAGGACTTGGGTTTTAATTTAGAAAACGCACGCACAATCATTGCAAGTGCAATCATTGGTGAAGGGTGTACAAATGTTCCCCAATGAATGTCTTTCCATCAACATTCGTGGAGCACATGGCACAAACAAAGCCGAATGGGTTCGAGGACTTGTCACTTCGCATGGGATTCATTTTCTTGCCTTGCAAGAAACGAAATACTCAGCAAATTTCAATCAGTTTGCAGGGAATTTCTGGGGGAGAACCGCCTTCAAAAGTGTCGAAGTTAATTCAATTGGTCGATCGGGAGGATTAGCCTCGATATGGGATCCTACATTTATCCATATCGATTCCACTCAAGCTCACAGATATTACATTCTCACCACTGGAACCCTCATCTCCTCCAACAAGAAAGTCAACCTCGTAAATGTATACGCTCCAAACGACGCAACAGAAAGAAGAAACCTATGGTCTCTCTTGCTGCAATTAAAGCAATCTCGATCAGGCCGGTGGTTAATATTTGGTGATTTCAATGAAGTCCGTGGTCCGGAGGAGAGATTACACTCTGAATATTTGCATGGGAATGCCTCCCATTTTAATAACTTCATTCAGACAGCAGACCTCCTTGAATATAATGCAGCCGGTCGCAAATTCACATACATTGCGGACAATGGCTCTAGCATGAGCAAGCTGGACAGGTTTCTTGTATGTCGAGACTTCCACGATGCTTGGCCGGAAGCCTCGGTCACCATACTCTCCAATACCGCATCCGACCACTGTCCGATTCTATTATCCACATTACAAATAGACTTCAGAAAACGTCCTACACACATCTTCAATAGCTGGTTGGAACTCCCGGGAGCAAAGTCACAGATTGAAAGATGGCTCGAGGACTTCAGGTTCGAAGGATCAGCCGATCTAGGTCTCCATGTCAAGCTCAAATGGATCAAAAATCGTTTAAGACATTGGGTCACTTCCTACAAAGCAAATCAGGACCAAGAGGTACGCTCCAAGATGAACATGCTCGAATCCCTTGACCTCCAAGCAGAAGAACGGGACCTGACTGAATCGGAGCTTGAGCAAAGGAACTCCTGCAAAATATTCATTCACAACCAAGAGCTTATAAAGTTGAAAGACCTCAAACAAAAGTCAAGATTAAGGTGGGCTAAAGCAGGTGATGAAAACACCAAATTTTTCCACAGCATTATCAATGCTAACATCAGTAGTAAGCGTATTCACGGCATACGCACGGGGAATACTTGGATATCCAGCCCTCCATTGATCAAAGAACATATACACGCCTTCTTCGAGGCCAAATTCACTGAACCGATTCCAGACCGACCCCCACTGACTTGCCCCGGTATCCAAAAAGTCAGCCCGGAAGATGCCCTCGACCTCATTAAACCCTTCTCGCTCGAAGAGATCAAATTAGCTGTCCAAAATTGCGATAATAATCAGGCTCCTGGACCTGATGGTATAAATATGAATTTCATCGCAAAATTTTGGAACAAGCTCAAGGGAGACCTCCACAACACACTCAACAGATTTCATCAAGATGAACAGCTCAGTCCCGGGTGCTTCTCATCCTTCATTGCCCTCATACCGAAAGGTAGGGATCCCGGGAATCTTAACGATTTCCGCCCCATTAGCCTTATCGGTATCATTAACAAGATCATCTCAAAGGTACTTCTCAGCAGATTAAAACCAGTGATAGCCAAACTAATCTCCGAAGAACAAACAGCATTCCTCGCTGGAAGAAGTATTCTTGACGGGCCACTTGCTATCAACGAACTCATCCCTTGGCTCAAGAAGAAAAAGCATGAAGCGTTCCTTTACAAAGTGGACATCGAAAAAGCTTTCGATTCCATCAGCTGGACCTTTATGGACTCGGTGCTCGTCCAAATGAACTTCCCACAAAAATGGCGAAATTGGATCTTGTTCATCGTCAAATCTGCGAAAGCTTCGATACTTGTCAATGGATCGCCCACACTCGAGTTCTCCTACTCCAGAGGCCTAAGACAAGGGGATCCACTCTCCCCATTCCTCTTTGTCTTAGCAATGCAGGCCCTCTCTTGTGTGATGAAACAAGCCAGCCTCAGGGGAATTTTTCAAGGTATATCTCTTGGCTCTCCACCACTATTCTTGTCTCATTTTATATATGCCGATGACGTAATCTTTATTGGCAAATGGTCACTGGAGAATGCCTTATCTCTCAAACGCATCTTGAGATGCTTATACATTGCCACGGGTCTTAAGGTAAACCACTCCAAGAGCAAATTATTCGGCATTGGCGTACAGAACCACCAAACCCAGCTAATGGCCAATCTACTGGGTTGTGCACGAGATACCCTCCCACTTATTCACCTCGGTCTTCCTCTCGGCAGCAATATGAACCTCATAAAGAATTGGCAACCGATCCTAGACATCTTCCACTCTAAACTTTCTCAGTGGAAAGCCAAATCGACCTCTTTCGGCGGACGAATCACGCTACTTAAATCGGTGTTAAACTCCTTACCGACTTATTACTTCTCCTTATTCAAGGCCCCAACAGGTATCATCAAGACCTTGGAAAGGATTAGGAGAAGCTTCTTCTGGGGAGATACACACGATCACTCAAAAATGAAGTGGGTCGCGTGGAAACGCTTCACAGCCTCAAAGGAGTACGGGGGTCTGGGTTTCGGTAGCCTTCAATCCCTCAATATCGCTATGCTTGTTAAATGGTGGTGGAGACTAAAAACCGACAATAACAGCCTCTGGAGCAAGATTATCCGCCTGATTCACAACAACCCTCAAGATCCCGAGTCTTTCCCTCGCTCCTCTCTCACCAGTCCATGGAAGCAAATTGCAAAATTTGACCAAGACTTGCTTCAGTTGGATATCAACTTGCATGATCTTTTTCAGGCTATCCCTAACCCTCATGCAACATCATCCAGCATCTCTTGGAGATGGAAATTATCACCTTCTGGAAGATTCAATACACAGAGCCTCCGAAAACATTTGGAACTCAAACTTTGCCCAGAACCTAAAAACTTCGAATGGAATAATTGGCTTCCTTTGAAGGTAAACTTCCTCGCATGGAGAATACTCTACAACGGCCTTGCAACTGCCTCCAACCTAGCATCAAGAGGTGTCTTCACCCCCAACCCTTACTGCCCGTTTTGTCATCAATCTGCGGAGACTACAATTCATCTACTCGCTACATGCTCCTTCCCGAACCGTGTCTGGGAAGAAATCTCTAGGTGGTGCAGAATCAGTCCAATCATATTCCTGGAAGACATTGATCTCCTCTCCATCCATGGGAGACAAAGAGGTAGCAAAAAATGGAAGAAGGTGATCCATATTATAGCCCTTATTTCTATATGGACTATTTGGAACCTTAGAAACGATATCATCTTCAATGATCGACGACTCCCTACGGACAATCTCCTCGGTGAAATAAGATCCCTAAGCTTCCTCTGGGTTAATAGCCGATCGAGTCTCCCCCAAATTAGTTGGAGAGATTGGTGCAATTTTAATACTTGTAATCTCTCGTTGTAACTCTCATGCTTTGTTAATCCATTGATTAACAAGCTCTCTTAATAATATACCCTTTGTTTGCCTTTCAAAAAAAAAAATTCATTTTGCTATTATTAGGTTAAAGTTCATTAAATAGTATTTGAAGATGTAGTTGAGTCCATATTCATATACACCTATAAAAGAAATTCTTCTTTAAAACTTGTTTCATCCACAATGTCTTAGATTTTTTAACACGCGCTTACAGACTTTTTAAGAATATTTGCAAAAAAATCTAAAAAAATCGTAAACAGTGTATATAAGTACTCCTTCCGTCATATTTCATTAGTCTCAATTTGACAATAAACTTCCGGTACGCGTTTCCATCGAAACTGAATATTAAAATACAATGTTGAAGTATTTTTATCTTTTACGACTTGTAGTATCACGTAAAAAAATATTTTAAATTATAAACGGAAATCCGTACTAGGTGTTTCAAAATTATAAACGGAAATTTATATTAACTTTCGCTAAAATTACATACTTTAAAAATTAAAACTTAAAAGTCAAACCGAGACTAATGACAGATAGTATAACATTTCAAACTAATTGAAAATGAGTAGTGCCATGAACGCCTTCAAATTTCTTAAAATAAAAAGGCATATTCACTTTTAATGTGGTCCATATGTCTGTGTGTGGATATAACTAACATCCAATTTCGATTAACTAGTACTTTATAAACCCATTAACACGTAACAGGGGACTATACAAATACCAATTTGCAGTTGAGAAAGAAAGTTCTTTAATCAAATACTCTTCTGATTGCAATCTCTATCCAATTAGTAGAATACACATCGCCTTTGAATCCACCCTTATCTCTAATAATCTAAAAAACGTACGTGTGGGGAAAGCAGATTAAAATCCAAAAGTAAAAAACGTGTGAAAAAAGATTAGAAACCAAGTCAACGCGTACACGTCTGATTTTCTGACCTTAAATCGCCAAACTCTCTGCTTCAGATCATTCACTCCGTTGCGTTGCTTCTCTCTTTCTCTTTCGATTTCTTTATTTGAGGAGTATCAATTTCGGGTGTTTCAGTCCCAAGATTCCGTCTTTTTTAGGCCCGCTTTCTGTTCTTTTCAAGAAATCCGACCATAAATTAACACTCATGATTTGACAAGAAAAGGAGAGAAAAAAGAGAAGAAGAAAAAAAAATGGGAGGTTGTTTCAGCAAGAATCATCCCTCTAATCGAGATGTGAACGGCTACAGATCAGAAAGAGAAAGAGATAGAGAGAGTGCGAGCAATTACCAGAAGCCATCGAACGATTTCCCCACTCAATCTCAAGCCCAGAACAACCCGGAGCGGCGGCGCCACCAGCCGCCGCCGCAGTCCCAGCACCAGCACCAGGTTCCAGCTGCTCACACTCCTTCCCGGCCGGCGGCTCCGAAATTAGAGGCGAACAACGTACTGGGGAAGCCATTCGAGGACGTGAAATCCAAGTACTCGATCGGGAAGGAATTGGGGAGGGGGCAATTCGGAGTGACGTACACGTGTACGGAGACGGCGACGGGGCGGCACTACGCGTGCAAGTCGATTCTGAAGAGGAAGCTGGTGAGCAAGAGCGATAGGGAGGATATGAAGAGGGAGGTCGACATTATGCAGCATTTGAGTGGGCAGCCCAATATTGTTGAATTCAGAGGCGCCTATGAAGATCGGCTGTCGGTGCATCTGGTTATGGAGCTCTGCGGCGGCGGGGAGCTTTTCGACCGGATTATTGCCAAGGGCCATTACTCGGAGAAGGATGCCTCTGATCTTTGCCGCCAGATTGTGAATGTGGTTCACCACTGCCATTTCTTGGGGGTGATGCATAGGGATCTCAAGCCTGAGAATTTCTTGCTTTCGAGTAAGGATGAGAAAGCCATGCTCAAAGCTACTGATTTTGGGCTCTCTGTCTTCATTGAGGAAGGTGAGTGTGCTCTTTGCTTTTCTCGTATGTGTATGTTTTACCATCTGTCCTGTATTGATATTTGCCCTTTAAATGTAGTACTTCAAATATTGGAGGTGCCATGTTCAACTTGAAGTTGTTTTGCTTGTTTGCTTGAGTAGGATTTCAAGATTGATTGAACTCCCTTGTGCATCGCACCATGGATATGCTTTTTGAGATTTTGCAGTAAAAATGAATGTCCACTTTATGTTCATTATGATTGCTAGGACTATGAACTGTCGTTTAACTTCCCAGTTTGAGGTGAAAGGATATACTAGAATTATTCGTGTTTCGTGTTTATTTTAATAAATGTAGACTGTGAGTTGGGAAACTAGGACCTCTAAATAATGTGGTGGGAGGGTTATGCAGGGAGATATTATGCACAAGTAATCATCACTTCGCCGGGCGTTTTAAGATGAAGATGTTCGTTTTTATCGTGGAAGTGACCCCGTTTATGATTCAGCAAATTACCTAGTTGGATATTTGAATGCCACTTTTTTTTGGAAGGCTCTCGTTTGTAATTCTTTATTCAAATTGAAGGAA
>JAOWBJ010054621.1:0-10343 GCA_028566335.1 Monarda citriodora
CAGTAAGAGGTTTCATGAGCCAAGGCTCAAGGGTTGTGTATCAATGCGTTATTTTCTTACCAAGTATAAATTGTTGTTTGCAAATGGTTTTGGGCGAAGTGTCCACCGACTGCTTCAAAGTACTCAGCCCTGTACACATTTTCCCTGTGTGCAGGTTGAGCAGGAATGGTCGTGATGGATGCGGTGGCGAGCGGGTTTCGGTGGAGCGGTTTCACGGAAGGGAGCTTGGTGGTGCAAGTCGTCACACTTGTGCTTGTTGTCTTTTGTTCAAAGATTTTTAGCCATGTTTCATTTCTTGTATTCCGATCCGATTATGGATCTATTTCGCTCATAAAGGGCTGGTCCCAGAGCTTTCCTGAACCTAACCTTTGTTACCAAACCCCATTTTGTTGTTGTTCCTGCACAGGCTCATAGTAGAGCGTGTTTAAAGGAGGCAGAACAACAACTGGACTCTTGCCCACATCCAGGTAGTCTCCCTTCCGTTTCGAGCCTCAGTAGCTCAGGGGACACCTGCAATGAGTCCAGCATCCGTCTTGACTTTGAGACTGTAACTTGCCCTTCTTTGTTTCTCTTCCCTTCTTCTTCCCCTTCTTCTTCAAAATCTTCTCAGTCGGCAAGATCGCTCAAAGTCGCTCTCCTCTACTCCTTCGTACTCGGTTTCGTACCTTAGCGAGTCTTTGTTCACCCCTGTAGCGTCTTTAAAATAGTTATGAGAGGGTTCATTGGATGTAATGTAAAGCGAATTATTATTTCGCTCGGCCTAGGCCGGAGTTATGAGCTGTAGACTAGTTTTATGAGTAAGAGGTTTCATTGAGTTGTATTGTAAAGACAATGATTGTAAGAAATTTTCAAAGCAATTAAAAGAGAATCTATATTTTGTTTTCCCACGCATAAACTCCGCTTTCGTTCAAAGGTTTTCCTGTCTCTTTAAGTCCTATTTCAATACGTGATCGACCACAGACCTATTTCCCCTTTATTTCATGTCCGGGTCGTTACAGACTCCCTCCAGGCGAGTCTCTTCCTGGACAAAGCTTCTAAGTGATAAAGGAGCAGGTGCGAGACGAGCCTCCTCAAGCCCTAGTTTGTCAAAGCATTCTTTAAAAAGAACACTCACCGAGGCTCCATTGTCAAGTACACCCGGTGTACTAACTTGTTGGCTACTCCAGTGTGGATCACCGAGGTGTCCTGATGGGGGACAATTGTTGGAATGGGGTCCTTTTATGAAAAGGTGATGGTCTCATCCCCCTTGAACCGCTTTTGAGCGGGTTCCTCCCTTGGTGGTCCCCGAGCCTCTGCCTTGAGGACTTACTTTGTAGACACGGTCGAGAGCCCAGTGATGGTCGTGATGACCCCGTTGAAGGAAGGTGTGTCGTCCCCCCTTCAGTATCCTGCTTCGGCCTCTTATCGTCCTCGGTGTTACACCCTCCCCCTCCTCGTTGCCGATTCTTTCTCTTGCTATTATTCAATCCTTGGGATAGTTGGTACTTTTTTAGAGTTCCATCTTGCACGAGACTCTCAATGCTGGAGATGAGGTCTCGGCACTCCTCGGTATCGTGACAATGGTCCTCATGGTACGCACAATACTTGTCCTTGGATCGGCGTTTGGACCCTTTCAGCATCTGATGCGGTGGCTCGAACAAGTTGGTGTGGAGCTCATAGATCTCAGCACGGGACTTGGTGAGGGGAGTGTACTGCTGGCCTGGTTTAGGGGCATTATCGACGTGAGGTCCGAGCCTAGACTCAAGAGGACCTAACTGAATGCGATCGAGGGCACTTCGTCGGATTTGGTCTCGGTCATCGCGACCACCCCGACTTCGGTCCTCGTCTTTCTTCTTCTCTGATGGCTCGCCCTTCTCAGCCTCTCGGTTCTTGCGATCAGCGTCGTCTACCCGGGCAAACCGATCTACTATATTCCACAATTCCGATGTTGTTCGTGGCTCAACTCGGACTATCTCCTTGTAGAGGGCACCGGGTAAGATGTCGTTCTAGAATGCGGAGATAAGTAACAGGTCGTTGATGTCTTCGACCTTTAAGCTCTCCTGGATGAAACGAGTCATAAAGTCACGAATGGGCTCGTTTCGTCCTTGCCGGATGGTCAGTAAGTGGGCCGAAGTAACCCTGGACTCGGCCTGCTGGAAGAATCTCCGGTAGAAAGCTTGCATCAAGTCCCGGTACGACTTGATGCTACGAGGTGGTAGGCTATCGAACCACCTTCTCGCATTATCGATCAACAACTCCAGAAATAGTTTGCACGTGTGCGTGCCAGTGAGATTTTGGTTGATCGCGTTGTATTTATATTGGGACAAGAAATCTTGGGGATTCCTTATCCCATCATATGGCTGGATGTTAGGCACCCTATACTTCTCCGTGAGGGGCGTATTGAGTATCATGTCGTTGAACGGAGTGAGAATCCATCCATACTTATCAAACCCATCCCCGGCAAACTCAAGCTCGTCGACAGACGGGGTGCGCATACGATGCCAATATTTGGGGGTTGACGAGTATGATCTCGCATTTCCCCCTGGTAGTCTCGATCAAGTCGGTTGGAGTACTGTCTGTCCTCCCTGCTCAGGACTTTCAGGCTAGGCTCCGGAGTCCGCCTCGGATGGGAGGAAGCAACACCCTCCTCATGGCGACTCCGAGGACGAGGTCCCTCCTTCTGAGGATGATGTGGACCTTGTCCTCAGCGTAAATATTCGGCGAGCTTTTCGCGGTTTTCCTCAAGAAAACCTTTAATCGCCTCATCGAAATTTTGGGCAAGAACATGGCGAGGATCCTGTTCGCCATTGTTTTTCTGTGAGGGAGACCCCTCGCTGAACTCTTAACTAGCGTCATGGACGTAGTATTCCAAGTTCTGGGAGACGCGCTCGGGGCTCGGATCCCTCACATGCCGTTTCTCTGGATTCTTATCCGGTTGCTTATCCGGCTGCTTGTCAGCGTTTTTCTCAGGTTGTTGTGTGGTGGCTTTGGGATCTACACCTTGCCCAGCAGCGATAGTCTTCGATTTCGACGGTCTTGCTATAACTGCTTTTCTCAACACTTAAGGGGATCTTAAACACAAGGATAATAGATCTCGGTTTTGAGAGAGAGTAAGATTGTGCAAGAAAGTAAAAGGAAGACAAAAATTACGTGGTTCGATCCTTGGTTTTGGATCTACGTCCACGGGGAGAGAAAAGTAACGTGTATTATATTTGTGAGTACAAGAGAGAGTCCCTCCTTCATCTTTGCTACCCTCTATTTATAAGTATAGAGTTTTACATATTTCAGGAGTCCAGTCCTACTACAATGCTAATTAGGATTGACCTTGCTCCTTTGATTGAGATTATCTTCTTGGATTAGTCTTGATCTTCTGATCCTATCCCTACTTGGAGTCTTCGTCGAGCTGGGCCGAGCATCCTGGGCCGAGGCTATCTTTGGTAGAGCCCATGATTGTTGGGCCTGAGATTGGTCCGAGGCCTAGGTGATTGGGCCATATCCTATCAGAGCCCCCTAAAAGTAGGGGTAGGGTACGAGGATAGATAGAGTTTGAGATTGGATACCCTTCATTGAGAGGACGAGGCAAAAAGAGTACCCCTCCTTACGAGGACGAGGCAAAAAGAGTACCACTCCTTAAGAGGATGAGGTAAAAAGAGTACCCCCCTCCTTACAAGGACGAGGTAAAAAGAGTACCCCTCCTTAAGAGGACGGGTGAGATAAGTACATCCTCCTTAACAGGACGAAGTTAAAAGAGTACTCTCTCCTTACGAGGACGAGGAAAAAAGAGTACCCTTTCCTTACGAGGACGAGGTAGAAAGAGTATCCCCTCCTTAAGAGGACGAGGTAAAAAGAGTACTCCCTCCTTACAAGGACGAGGTAAAAAGAGTACCCCCTCCTTACGAGGACGAGGTAAAAAGAGTACCCCCTCCTTTCGAGGACGAGGTACCGGAGTTTGTGGTATACGAGGTACGTTACCCCCTCCTCGTAGGGACGAGGTAACTTATGCACCGAAGTTGGGACGAGGTACATTACCCCCCCTCCCCCCCTTGTAGGGACGAGGTAACTTATGTACCGAAGTTGGGACGAGGTACGTTACCCCCTCCTTGTAGAGATGAGGTAACTTATGTACCGAAGTTGGGATGCGAACGGTTGCCGAGGCGGTTCATGCGTTGTGTCAGGTGCATTTAATGCGGCTGTCCATATCCCGATAAAGCTGCATAAAGTGAAAAGTGGCTACAGTTGAACGGTTTCCTGAGAGTGTATATAACACGCCACATCCTTATGCGAAAATTTTTTCATACTCTCAATTCCGCCATTGCATTCTGAAATTATCTTGCGAGTCTTGTTCTTGATCTTGCGAGGAACCCAATCAAGTACCCTACTTCCGCATCGTCTGACAAGTAAGTAATGGCTGCTTCTTCATCTACTACATTTTCCGATTTCGGTAGAGTAGAAGGGTTCGTGGTGGGTGGTTCGTCTTCCGTAGTATATAATGTTTGTTATCCCGTGTCTGCTGTGTCGGGGTTAGTGGCGGAGACGTCTTACATTTTATCTGATATATCCATGTGAACTTTAGCGAAGGATTTCCTTTTTCCCTAGAGGGCTGTAGTGTTATTTCCCCGGTCGGAGGGTAGGGCTTGCCGTCCTCCGACCAGTTTTTTCACCATGTATGAAGATCACCTTCGTAGTGCCTTGCGTTTTCCTCTGTATTCCGCTCTTGCGGAATTTCTGCATTTTTTAGGTTGCCAATATGGCAGTTGTCGCCGAATGCAGTTCGGCAACTTATAGGGGTTGGAGTGGAGGCACATCAGGTCGGGGTGCCTCTGTCGTTGGGGCAACTTCTTAGGCTGTACTAACCCAAGATGAGTAAGGGTTGGTTTTATCTTCATCCTCGTACCGACTTCAAGGTTGTTACGATGTCGAAAGTGCCGAATTGGCAAAAGAAGTTCTTCTTTTGCAAGGTTGAGGGGGTTGGGGAGTACCCGTGGGTAGAGGGTCCTGTTACTTCGCCAAGGGTGGATGAGTCCCTTGACACCCTCGTCGAACCTCTGGTAAAGAGGAAGGTCGTCGAGGGTGAGTACGAGGAGTTAGACCTCGTACGGGCAAGCTTGAGTCCTTTCAACCCTCGCACCTCGAGGGCCCCGCCGGCGGGTGAGGTTTCTTCCTTCAGTCACTTCGGGTTACCATAATAGTAGGCACAAACTTAGATTCTATTGCAGTGAGCAGGTTCGGTGAGAAGGCTTCGGGAAAGAGGCTGAGGACTGAAGAGTCCGACGCGACTTCTGCCCCGAAGGTGGATGTTCTATCTTCCCCCAAAGAGGGGACCGTGAAGGATGCGGGGGCCCAAGCCTGGAAAAAGATGAGGCCTGCCAACCTCCTCTCTCCACCCCAATCGACGTGGAGAGCACTGCATGCACCACCCTTACCCGGCCACTTTCCAAGGTAGTATTTATTGTTGTTGTGCCCTTTTATGTGGATAGGGCTAATATTAACTTATGTACAGGTGGTGGTCGAGCTCGCCGGGCCGATCAAGGCTCTGGAGGTGGTGTCTTCTCTGGTGGAGCCGATCAAGGCTCTTGAGGAGACCCGATCCAGGACGGTGGTCCGGGTGCAGGAGGCCGAGGCCATGGCTCGGGGCTGTGCCGAGAGGGAGGCGGAGACCAAGTCCGCCTGGTCCGCTGAAGTGGCCCGGTGGGAGGCTGAGGTCAAAAGCAGGGATTCGGTTCTGAAGAAGTCGAAGGCCGAGGTGGAGGCCTTGAGAACCGAGGTGGCCACCATCCGGGGCGGGGAGGCCGAAGCTGCGGCGTCGCACACTCGCAGGGTGAGATGTTGGAGGCCTTCTTGGACAAGGTCCTCTTCTCCACCCAGTTTGGTGATCTGGCTGCGGATTTGGCCGAGGTGGTCAACGTGGCCGTGGTCTCCAACAAGTTGGAGGAGGTGGCCAAGGAGCTCCCCACTCTGGATTTGGCCAAGTATGGCCACTGGAACATGACTGTCGAGGAGATCACACGGGAGTACGCGAAGGTCCTAACTCGGGGAATTTCCAAACTCCCCGTGGTTAAAACTCTGGTGTCTTCCCCCACCGTTCTTACCGCTGAGGCGGTCCGCAGCTGCCGGGTTGACCATGACCCTGGGATGGAGAAGGCTCTGGTGGAGATCGGCTATCTCCAAAAGTGGCGGAGCCTGCTGAAGGCCAGCAGGGGGACAACGGTGCTGGGGCCGATGGAGCCGAGGTCGGCTCCTAAATCCTTTTGTTGTTTTTTTTTTGTAGGGCCGTTTGTACCTCGGCACTCCTAGAGTGCCGACCCCTTTCAGGCCGTTGAGTCTTTAATAAAAGAACTTTTATTCTCTCTTATCTGAATATTTTCCAATTTCTTGTACTTGAATAGACTAGTATGGCTTGTCCTGAGTCGGCTGATCTTCGGCTTTTTCGTGACTTCGTCAACAAAAAAAAAAGGCGAGTTGTTGTACTGGTAGGGGATAGTACGTCACACTAGGGATGAATCCAATATCAAATTTATAGATCAACAAACTAAGTATGATGAACTGTACACCCGCTTTATTGAGCTGGAGGAGAAGCTTAAAATCTCCAATGAGGATGCAAAGGCGATCACAGAAGAGCATGTTGAGTACGAAGCTCTCATCTTGGAACGAGGTGGGTTAACAATCAGCGATGTCCGTGCTGAACTCACTGATCGAGCCAAGGAGTTATTCAAGATCAAGACCGAGTATGGGTTGCTATCGCCGGAGTTTGATAAGCAGATCATGGTGGTGCGAGACTTGTCCAGCATCTACAAGTGTGTGATGGAACACAAGCCGAAGGCTCTGGCTATTCCTGGATAAATATATTCCTGTGGAGGCTCTCCAGGGGCCGAGCCCTCGGGGTGAAGTCCGTTACTCTGCTGACTTCAAACGTCAGTTAGCCGAGGAGTGTGAACGGGCTTTTACCAAACGGGCTCGGCCTAGTCAGAGCCGAGGAGCTTCGAGTTCTCGTGGCTGAGGAGCAGCAGTTTGTGGCCGGGGGCAATCCAGAGGACAAGGACAAGCTAGTGGTCGAGGCCAGGGTCGTGTAAATATAGATGAGATCCTTAACAAAGACTTCATAGGAGAATGGCTTAGCTTTAGTAAGCGTCCTGGTTCGGCTTAGGGCGTTAGCCGCCGAACTTATGTATGTCAAATGCTCTTGCCATCAATGTTCGAACTTATTTAATGAAGGATGTTCTTATATACTTTGTATTAGAACTTTACCACAACATTATAGTGTTCGGTTGACTTCTGTTTGTCGAATTAGATCGATGGTTCCTCAAACTTATGTTTTTTGGTGAAACTTGTGGAAAGGTTCGGCAAAGTAAATTGCCGAACTTATGTTAAAAATGGTTCTTCGAACTTAGGTTCGTAGAACTTTGAGGTGCGTGGTTTGCCGAGTTTTATCGGGAGGGGTGGTCCCCTTTATGCGCATTTAATTGTTCTCGGTTGGTACAAGAAGTACCGAACTTAAGAGAGGGGCCTCGTTCATCATTTTGTATGACAAACTTACAGGTATTTGTGTATAGTGTACGTCATGTAAGAGGGAATCCAGGACTTAAAGTATCCAGAAATGCATGTACGAAATAAAATTTTTATTAAAGAAACTGGATAAACAAAATTGCAATCCTAAACATGTTGACCCTGGAATGATAGAAAAATAAAAATAAAATATCCTCTTACACATAGTACTTTTTAAGATGGAAAATGTACCAGGATCGGGGGATTGGCTCGCCATCCATACGTGCGAGGCGATAAGAGCCTTTGCCGAGGATCTCTTCTACTCGGTAGGGTCCTTCCTAGGTGGTTTCTAGTTTCCCTAGCTTCTCAGCCTTACTAATCTCATTGTTCCGAAGAACAAGGTCGCCCACTTGGAATTGTCGAGAGCGAACTCTCTTGTTGTAGTACCGAGCTACTTGCTTCTTGTAGCGGGCTTCCTTAATGTGGGCGAATTCTCGTTTTTCTTCAAGGAGGTCTAAGTTGGCTCTGAGTCCGCCCTCGTTCTCTTCAGCTCAGAAGTTGATGGTCCTAGGACTTGGCAGTCTAATTTTGACCGGAATATCTGCCTTGGTGCCATATACGAGGCTGTATGGTGTTTCACCCGCTGACGTTCGGGGTGTGGTGCGGTATGACCACAAGACTTGTGGGAGATTAACAGCCCAATTGCCTTTAGCTCGGTCGAGGCGTGCCTTGAGTCCGCAGACGATGGTTCTGTTTGTCACCTTGGTCTGCCCATTAGCTTGAGGGTGGGCTACCGAGGTGAAATTTTGCTGGGTATTGAATTCGCAACACCAGTCGACGAACACTTTATCCGTGAATTGTGTTCCATTGTCCTAGACTAGAATGTGTGGCACTCCGAACCTGCATACAATGTGCCGATGTATTTCCACACAAAGTTACGAGCATTCTTACTTGTGATCTTGACGAGTGGCTCGGCTTCAACCCACTTTGTGAAATAATCAATGGCCATCATCAGAAACTTAAGCTGGCCAGGAGCTGTGTCGAACTTCCCTAAGATGTCAATAACCCACTACATAAAGGGCCAAGGACTTTGCATGCCGACGAGGTCTTTTTGAGGTAACCTCGGGACTGTCCCATGGTCCTGGCACTTAGGACACTTTTGGACGATGTCCATCGAGTCCTGAACCATTGTGGGCCAATAGTATCCCCATCGTAGCACCTTTTTTGAGAGAGCGCGAGTTCCAATATGGCTCCCACATGACCCTTCATGGATTTCCCGAAGGACGTATTCTCTACTTGTTGTGGTCCTACACATCGGAGGAGAGACTGCTAATATGATCTCCTATACAGCACGCCATCTTGTAGTATATACTTGAGTGACCTTATCATGATCTTACGAGCTTCTGTCTTTCTTCGGGCAGTTCGCCTTTTTCCAAGTATTCTTTAATTGGTGTCATCCAGCTTGGTTCGTCAGTGAGCACGGACACATCGGCTTCATCTATACTCCTATGTAGGACCTCTTCAATTGGAGAAGCGCTTGGTGTGGACAACATTTTACTCAATGCGTCAGCTCGGGTGTTTTCTCTTCTGGCTATGCGGAGTATTTCAAAGTAGGTAAATGAGCTTTTCAACTGCCTTGCCTTATCGAGGTACTTCTTTAGTCTTTCACTTCGGGGCTCGTAAGTGCCTAGCATGTGGTTTACAATGATTTGTGAATCACTATAAACTTGTAAAGCTGGTACCTTCAGTTCTTTTGCCAAGCGTAGTCCGGCAATCAGTGCTTCGTATTCTACTTCGTTATTAGTAGTGGGGAAGGCGAACCGGAGTGAATATGTGAGCTCTTTCCCCTCAAGTTCGATTAGATTCCTGCTCCGCTCCCGGTTTTTCCTGAAGTCCTATCGATATGCATTTGCCAGCACTCTTTGGGTGCAATTTGTTCCCGTTCGGCAGCCGAGGTGCTTTCAAGGGGTGGTACTTCGGTCTCCGGGGTATAGGTAAATCGGGTTTCCACCAAGAAATCTGCCAAGGCTGTCCTTTAATAGCCTTGCATGGGCAAAAAGAGGCAGAGTGTTCTCCTAGTTCAATTGCCCACTTTGCAATTCTTCCCGAGGCTTCCGGCTTAGTTAGGACTTGACGAAGCGGCAAATCGGTCAGAACCCGTATTTCATGTGCATGGAAATAAGGTCGGAGTTGTCTTGTGGCATTCACCAATGCCAATGCCATATTTTCCAAGGGTTGGTACCTTGTCTCAGGGGATTTTAGGGCTCGGCTGATGAAGTAGACTGGGAGTTGCCGACGTCCGTCTTCCCTTACTAGGACAACACTTATATTTTCGCTCGAGGCGGCGAGGTATAAGGAGAGAGCCTCGCCTTCCTTTCGGACAGAGAGTGTAGGGAGCTTGGATATATATTGCTTAAGCTCCTCGAAGGCGGATTTGTGTTCGTCCGTCTAAGTGAAGTTCAGTGCCTTCTTAAGAATCTTGAAGAACATGAGTTGCTTCTCGGCAGCTTGTGATAAGAATCAACTAAGTGCAGCAAGAAACCCGGTGAGGCGTTGGACATCGTGCACTTTGGTCGGCATAGTCATATGTTGTATAGCTCGGACTTTAGAGGGATTAGCCTTGAGCCATTCTTTTGTTACCCAGCATCCTAGGAACTTTCCAGACCAAACCATGAAAGTACACTTCTTCGGGTTTCACTTCAAGTTAACCCGCCGAAGTGTTTCGAGTACGATCTTAAGAACGTCCGCACATGTTGCTTGTTGTTTACTCTTGACGACGATGTCGTCTACATAAAATTCAACTATACTACCAATATATGATTTAAAAATCCTATCTACGAGACGTTGGTAGGTGGCCCCGACATTCTTAAGGCCGAAGGGCA
>JAOWBJ010054728.1:0-10342 GCA_028566335.1 Monarda citriodora
AAGAGTATCAAGGCAAGTTCTAGACAAGTAAATGCATGCATGAGCAAAACTCTCAAGAAATAAAATCAACTATGTAAGATGCATAGTTTGAAGGCTCAATTCGCACAAGGTTTTGCTTAAAGTCTAGATACCCAAAATCAATCATTCAAGTCGATCAAAATGAAATGACCTACGCACGCTTGTCCTAACATGAAATTTCAAAACATATCATGTGCAACTAGCATTGGCATTTCATTCAAAAATGCACAATTATCAACTAATGCATACCACAAACCAACTTCATAGCTCAAGGAACAAATCTCATGTGGCATAGTTAATCAAATATATACTTGAAAACAAGAAAGAATCAAGTGGGATTATTAAGGATTTGCACACAAACTCACAAGACATATACTAAGAAAAACACAAAAACATGCTTATCCCCCCTCCCACACTTAAAGCAAACAATGTCCTCATTGTTTCAAAGCGTAAGTAAAAAGGATAAGATGGAACCGAAAAGACAAAACACGAAAGCCGGTGACAAATTTGAGTCCTTCGAAAAGTCCCCAAGAATCGAACCTGCAACACAAACACAAAACACAAAACACAAAACACAAAAACAAGCATAATACCTACGAAAATAAAGAAACGAAAAGAAAACAAAACACAACACACACAAAGTACAAACAAGGAGAAAAAGGTGAAATACTCATCATAAACAGTGGTCCAACGGGTGTTGGCCACCCAGCCAGCGCTGGGGGCAGTCGACAGTAGACAGGACTTTTGCGCCCCAGCGGGCGTTGGCCGGCCCAGCCGGCACTGGGGAAGCGATTAGAAAAAAGAAGAAAAGGGGCCAATGAGCGTTGGCCACCCAGCGCACGCTGGGTGGGATGCACAGCCGGGGGCCTATGAAAAATAAAGAAAAGGTTAAAAGAAATGAAGTAATTTACAAAAACTAGTATAAAAAGATGGGTTGCCTCCCATTAAGCGCTTGTTTAACGTCTTTAGCTCAACGCCTGTTTCTTCAAGGTGGTGAGTCGGGTGCGGGAACGGAACTCGGTGGCATGGTTGCTTCAAAATCGTGTGTCGACGCAAGCAGCGTAACCTTCTTGTTAGAAATTCCATCCGCCTTTTCCTTTGTTGCTCGAATCATCCGAGCTAGCACAAGAAACCCTATCGTTTTGGCCACCTCCTTCTCACCGGGATTTGTCTTAAGTCCCAAAGGTTGCATGAATGGCAGTGGCATCGAAGGATCCATGGTGCCCATGTGTGCTCGCTTGCCTTCAAGTTTCTCCTCAATTTGCACTCGAAACTCCTCCCCTTCAACCACATCTGATTCGTCACCTCTTGTTGTGTCTTCTGCACATGAGGTTTTTCGGCCAAGGCTTTGATCGTGTTAATTGAACAATGCACATGTATATCATTTGCATGCACAACACGTTCATTCAACATAGGAATTGAAACACTTTCCCCTAACACAGACATTTTAATCAAGCAATTCTTCACATCAATTACAGTGTTAGTGGTTGCCATGAAAGCTCTTCCCAGTAGAAGATTGGGGTTTTGCACATCTCCAACATCTAAAACCACGAGATCCATAGGCACAATCAAAGTCCCTATACGGACTAGAATGTCCTCTACCACCCCCATAGATTGTTTAACAGAATTGTCAGAAAATTGCAAGCACATGGTGGTAGGCGTTAATTTTAGGCCTAAATTTCGGAAAATAGAATAGGGATAAGATTTACCTCAGCCCCCAGATCAAGCATGCCAGAATATGCCTCACCGTTCCCAAAATCAAGGTTGATATTGAAACTACCTGGATCACGATGCTTTACCGGAAAAGGCTGATGCACGAATGAACTCTCAAGCTTTGATTCCATCCTAGCATTCTCACCAATGAACCTCTTTCTCTCGGTCACCAATTCCTTGCAAAACCTAGCACAACCAGGAGTATTCTTCAGTGAATCAAGGAAAGACAGATTCAACTTTACCTTTGAAAATATCTTGTGGAGGTCCACAATTTGTTGGCTCGACTTGCACTTAGAACGAGAGGGAATTGGCGGGATGTAAGGATTTGCAGACTTGTGGAGTGGAGGAGTGACATCGGGAGCATGAGCAGTCTCGAGGCCTTGTTGAACTTCCTCTCGGCGGGGGCCAGCCGGCGCTGGGTCGTCAGTAGGCGATGGCCCGGATGTGCAGTTGGCTGGAGTGGAGCCAACGGGCGTTGGAGTGGAGGCACAGTCCGCTGGAGATGTTCCAACGGGTGCTGGGCCGGGAGTGGAGCCTGTTGTGGAAGGGGCCCAGCGGCCGTTGGCCGCCCTGCGGGCGTGGGGTGATGTGCACAGTCCAGGTATCGGGGGCAGCCAGCGGCCGTTGGCTCCCCCACGAGCGCTGGCCTCGGCTGGCAGTTAATCGGAACTCGGTCCCTCAACCTTGTTTTCGACCACTTTTTCGCTCCATAGCACCGTGATGGCTTTGGCTTGATACGGTTGCTTCCCTTGTCCCGGGATCTCCCCGGTTTGACTCTCTTGGACGAATTGGTTCACCGTATCCGAGATCTGACCCAATTGATTCTCGAGTCGTTTTTGGGTCGCCTCGTGATTCTCCAATTGCACCCTCGTTTGATGCATAAATAAAGACAGGTCATTAGCAATGTTAGTGGATGGAGAGGCTTCATTTTGAGGTGGAGGATGAAGTAAACGCAGAGGTTGAAGAGCCGGTGGATGAGTTTGTTGAAGTTGTTGGCCCCTTGAACCGTATGCCCCCGAGTACGGTTGGTGATTGTAAGATTGGGACGACTATGGCTGATAGAACTGTGCTTGTGGAGGAGGATAGCAGGACTGCTGGTGGTAGAACGGTTGTTGGTTCGGATATCGAGGAGCAAATGGCTGATTCGGGCATTGGTATTGGAAATTGTTGCTCCATCCTTGCCCTTGAAAGTTCCGTGCTCCATACCCTTGCGTGGGTACTTGTGGTGGCGGGAACCCTCGTGCTGCGTATGCCTCCAAAACGATAGCAGAAGTGGTGGGCCCGAAAGTGGGCTGGCGAAACCTCCCAGGCGTGCCATGTCTTCTAGCATACACCACCAAGAAAAACAAAAGTGAGAAGAAACAGTAGAGGAGATAAAGAAATAAACAAATAAAAATTAATAAAATAACGAGAGAAA
This sequence comes from Monarda citriodora, assembly GCA_028566335.1. Lineage (NCBI taxonomy): Eukaryota > Viridiplantae > Streptophyta > Magnoliopsida > Lamiales > Lamiaceae > Monarda > Monarda citriodora. The sequence continues at coordinate 3,149 of JAOWBJ010054728.1, forward strand.
GACGATATATTTTTTTTATATAAACTCTACACAATCAATTCCTAAGATTTTCCCCGGCAACGGCGCCAAAATTTATTTCACCTAAACGTGCTCCCAATAGAAATAGATCATGAATAGCAAGCAGTAAGGTAACCCAATGTCGAATCTACAGGAAAGTCCTACAGGGAATTAACTATGCAGAAACACACACTACAGAAAATAAACACCCTTAATCTAAACACAAGAATTTGAGAGGGTTTTCTAAATCTTACGAAAGCACTAAAAGAAAGCAAATAAACCAAATCTAATAAAATCAAATAAAACTAACTAGGCATAGGAAATAAAATAAAGCGATAAACCCTAAAACTAAGAAAGCAATAATAAACAAAGCAAATAAAGACATGATGAATTAATAAACCTAAATCTAAGAATTGAAATCAAGCAAAGCAAATAAATCTAATCTAGAATCAAAGCAAGAAACAAAAGCAATAAATCTAACCTAGACTTGGAATTCAAATAAACTAAACCGAAAGTAATAAAACGACTCGAACGAATAATCAAAATCTAAATTTAAGCAAAGCAATAAAGAAAACAATAGTCTAAACTAAGAACTTAGGAGAATCAAGCAAGTAAATTAAAGCGATAAATAAAGTGCAAGAACGAAAGACAGAATTAAGAACGAAAAATCGAATGTTGTATTGAATCTTCAAGTCTTGAATCTCCAAAGCTCCGAAGCAATTAAACTAAACTAAAAGTATGAAAAACTGAGTAAAAAGTCGTGCACAATGTTTGCTAGGGTTTACACAAGTGATAGATATATATACGGATCAAAACCCTAGACGTATAAGGTAATTTTCGGCCTTGAAATTCGGCTGGCCAGCGCCCGCTGGCCAGACTCGGCAGTCTGGGGCTGGCGACGCGAGCCAGCGTGCGCGGGGCAAGCATATTCTATGATGAGATTCTATGATGAGATTCTCCCTCTTCTCTTCTTACCCTAGCACTTATTTATACATACATAATTAGGGTTGAATCCTTGTTAGCACTTATTTTCGTCATACTTGACTTGGTCCGTACGCGCCCGGCTCTCAGCTTCGTCCAGTGCCGAAGCATAAAGTTTCTTCCATTGCAGTATTTCTAATTCCATAGAATTAAGAATACGAAGCAACTCTTTCAGTTCGGCTTTCGAGTTAATAGTAGTACGCTATAGAAATTAAAAGCATGAAGCGAAGAGTGTAAATACAAGCAAAATTGAGGAGAAACGGAGTCATTCATTTCATTTTGAAAATAAGTACATCAAGAGGGCTACAAGGCCGGAGTACAAGATCAGCATGCATAAACTAAAATGAAAGCAAGGGGAGTAATCATACTTCAGAGTTAGCCCCTCCACCTTCTTCGTTAGTGTTCGGCTGCTCAGCTTCATCACCAGCCAGAGTACCGTCCTCGGGATTTGTCTCTTGAGGATCCTTAGCCGGACTGGACTCTCTATCCTTTGGTGACTCCGCCGCCTCCTCCTCATCTTCTCCCTCCTCTTCCTCTCTTCCTTCAGCAGCTTGCGACATTATCGGCGCAGGAGAAACCGAACCGACAATAGCCAGAAGAGAGGCCACGAGATCATCTTGATCGACTAGACACTCCCTCACCACTTCGGCAGTCAGAGGTTCGGCCGAAGTCGCCAGTGCATCCAAAAGTGGCAGGCTTTGGAGGCGAGCGGCAATTTCCCTCGCATAAAGCGTGAAAATTACCTCCGCCTCGGCATCACGATTCTCAGACAGGATGCGGCTCAAGCCGCCCACAAAACCAACAAATTGCTGGCTCACGAATTACTTCTCCGTGTAAACACGGAGAACCTCTCCTTAGGCCGCAGTCGCCGCATCAGCCTCTTGCTCCCGCTGCCATGTCAGAATCTCCAACCGAGTCTTCAAGACCTCGGCTTCAACTTTTTTTAGGCCATTGCTTCGGCCCTTGCCGCCCTTGCTTCGGCCTCCGCATTGGCCGCCTTGTTATTTGCCCGATCCAAGGCCGCCTCCATTGCCCTGGCTTCGGTCGCCACCTTAGCAGCCTCTTTCTTGGCCTTTCTGGCCTTGTCCTTGGCCTCAGCCAAAGACTTCTTCACTTGTCGGCACCCGGCCGCCGTCTTCTTAAGTTCGGCTGCGAGGACGCCGGCCATCAACTCCAATTTCTGCACAAGATAATAGTGGTTAAGTACTACTTTTTTCCAATACTATGCTGACCGAGTATGCATACCTCAGAAAGGTCCTCCGGCCATGCCACGGCCTCTGCTATGGAACCCCTATGGGCCGGAGCCATGGGTGGTTCGGAAAGTTGGTGAAGAGAGGGAGCAGCACCTTTGCTTTTTTTGAATAAATCCTCCACAGTTCTCTCCGAAGAGAACGAGGAAGATGATACGGTTTTCGGGACGACGACCAGGGCGTCCTCAACCCTTTGCCTCTTCGGCTCCTGCTCAGAAGCAGTGGAAGCCGAACCAGTTGGCTTCGGCCTCTTGTTCTTCTTCTTCTTCTTCTCTCCCGCAGCAGCTCCTTTGCCGCCAAAGTTCGCCAGTAGATTCACTACAGCACATACTGAACTGAAGTCAGCAAAAAAAAAGTCAAAAAAAAAAAAACCGCAGCATAAGACCAGAACCCTCACCCATCGTCCTCTCATCATCGGACACGAAGTCAATCGGACCCAGGCCAGCTCGGTGTCTGGAATCACTCACGTCACCATTGGGATGCCCTTGATCCTTTCTTCGAGCTCGCCGAGGGGCCTAGTAATAGGGTGTGATAAAGAGGGAGACACCACCCAAGAAAACTCACTGGCTCCGGTTCTATTATAGAAAAAGAAATGGTGTTGCCACAACGGCCATTGGTATTGGTCTTGGCCTTGAAAGTGTTTATGGGGGTAATGTAAAACCATGACCCTTTCCTTTTTAATGCAAAAAACCGAAGCACCAAATCCAAGGTCAACTCGTGACCAAGTCTTTGCACTTCGGCAGCCAGAACTGTGAGATGTCTCCACGAGTTCGGCGTTACTTGTCCTAGTGGTAACTTAAACCTATCCAATAAAGCTTTAAACACTGGGTGCAAAGGAAGCCGAAGCCCGCATTTCAAGCAGGCTTCGTATACGACTTCATACCCATTCTCCGGTATGTCAGCCTTCTCGCTACTCTCCGGTACAAGCACAGACCAATAGAAATGTACAGGTTTCAGAACTATCTTTTTCCGGCCAACAGGGCTAGGCGGTGGAGTTACTATTCTACATTCATCATCCCCGCTATTCCCACTACCCGACACAGATGGGAGGGAGTTGGTGGACATACTTACTTGTTAAAAGCTCATGGAAGATCACAGAAATGGTATTTCGCCGGTGCTACTGTTGCCAATCGATAAACTACTGGAGAAATTGTTGGTCGCCGGAAAAATTGCCAGAAGTTTTTTGTGATTTTGCAGAGAGTATGCTTAAAGAAGGGATTGCGAAAAATTTCAAATGAGGGGCAGATTTGTTTTTATCCAAAATCCTTGTCGATTCGTATCCCGCTCACAGTCGCATTTAATGCAGAAGAGTACGTTGCACTTTAGTCCACGTCAGCCAAGATTTGACTCCGGCATTGCCGAACATGTTAATCATTGCGGTCCCAAAACGGTCCGGATTCTCTTGCCAGGATCAAAGCCACATGTGTTCATCCCGGAGTAAATAAAAGATGCGAAGTGACTCATTCTGAACACTCTACTTCTCACACATTGTCTCACTTTTTCGGAGGGATAGTGATGTGATATGGCCCAAATCCCTCAAGCCCAATGGAAAGGCCCATTATATTTGACCCATTAACAGCATAGGCTTGAGGAATCGGCTCAAACCACTTGGGTCTAATAAGAGTAGTTCGGCATTGTGTTCTGACAACACCCTATCCGGATTCTCTCAACTCCAAGACTCAACTCCAAAGCATAAGCAGATTACTCTAGTGCCGAAGCTAAAGACATCGGATGTCAACGGCGTAATACAAGGACTCCGACATAACCGAAGAGCCCAGTATAAAGCGAAGAGAAACACTTGTAACTTTTCTGCCATTTTTGAGGTTGATCAACAAAGTGGGTGACGTGGCCATGCACGACCACCACCCACGTCCCATGCTGCCGATAAGTGCTCCAAAGCAGTTAGCTCCATTCTTGTTGCGCCTGCAGGCCCATCCCTACTAGTTTAGGTGTCTAAATAGCACCTCTAGCTGATTAGAAGTTTTAGAATCTCTCATATTGTAATATGTACTCGAAAGTAATACAAAAGCAACCACCTTCTCCCCGTGAACGTAGATTTACCTCAGTAAATCGAACAACGTAAATCTTCTCGTGTTCTTTATTTTCTGTCATTTATTACTTATAAAAATCCGCACTCGATCGCCAGGCCATCATAAGAAGAAATTAAAATTCGAGAAGCATACATACCCTTTTATTATACTACCTCCATCTCATATAAGTAATTTTACTTTCCTTTTTGGTACATCTTATTTATTAGTTTCATTTCTTAATATGGCAAAAAATATTTGGTTCTCCTTAACTCTCTCTCATGGAAATTAATTACAACCACACAATTTACTTTTCTTAATATTTGTTCCAATTTCTTATGAATCTACTTATTTGAGAGGGAGGTAGCATCTTTCAAAATATCTAAGCTCCCACGTGAAGTGGAGGAATAAAGACTAAACATAACAGGTTTAATAAATAAAAATATCATTTTTAAAAGTGTTAATCTTATATAATAAAAATGTTAATTTACACGAATAAAACTGTCAATTAAACGCACTCAAATTTTTGTCATTCCAGAAATAAACAAGATGATCATTGTTCTGTTTGTAACTCAAGCAATGAATTTCCAGAATCCTGGAGAGAGAGGCATTCGCAAATCTGATCTACTCAACCAACTTTAGATTTTTAGGTAAGAGTCGAGAGATATAACAGTTTGGATCTTCTATTGCCAAAGCATATGACATCCTATATTGCCTTAATATATTAATGACACGTGATATAATCCCGAACAAAAATATTTTACATTTTATATAAATTAACAATTTAATTTTATAAGATTGATACCTTGTACTACGATCACTCTCCATCTTTCACTTGCACACTGTGCCAAGCCCTCCGGTGATGAGGCTTACTCTCCAAGTATCGGTACATCAAAAATATCAAAAAAGACTTTTTTTTTAATTTATTTAATAAACCAGGCCATCAAAAGAAGAAATTAAAATTCGAGAAGCATACAATACCCTTTTATTATATCTTTCAAAATATCTAAGCTCCCACGTGAAGTGGAGGATTAATAAAGACTAAACGCAACAACTTCTCCCATCTTTTCTGGGCTTCGATTGTAGTTACTGATCGATTTCGCAGCCAAAACCGAGTCAAAATTAAGATAGTACAACTTCTTATTCTTGGCCTTCAGAAAAATCATTGTCAAAATGAGTTTGATATAATGGTTTTATATCATTATTTATAGTGATTAATTATTTAATTGGGAATTAAATAATTAGAATATATTCATATTCTCAAAACCATTAATTGATGAGTAATAAATAATATATTTGAATTGTATGTTGAAGATGAATTTATTGTAGGCAAATTCGTTGTTCGAAGGAACGAGTTCAAATTCGGACCATAGGCCTTGAATTTGAATTGGGCTTGGCCGAATATCTATCTTGGCCCTTTAATTATAATTAATTGGGCTTGACCTAATTACAACGCTAAACTAATAAACTAATGCAATTGTTAATTGCTTAGAGGTGGAAAGTGCGGCTTTTGCCTTTCTATCTATACTACTATATACTACCTCCATCTCATTAGTATAGTCTTGGTTTGACCGGGCACGCTGATAGGACATGGCTTAATACCTAGGCCCAAGTACGAGGCCCAATAAATATGGACCTCGATAAGAGCTTGGCCCAACACTATCAGGCCCGAACACAAGGCCCAGGAGATCGCAGTCCACCATGCGGCCCAGTCCGCACATGGCCTAGTCCGCATAATCCGGCCAGCTCATCTCGTACTCCTACAACTTGAAGACTCCTACTCCAAACCCAAGTCCAAGTCTATCTCCAAGATATGCTATAAAGAGACAGGGATTGAGATATATCTCATGTAAAAAGATATTAACAAAAGGTCTCATGTATATCTATTAGGCCCATTAAACTCCGTTATTAAGGAGTTAGAGTATGACTCTCTTTGTAATACTATAAATAAAGTCCCTAGCATAAGAGACACACACTCTCATACTCACAAGAGCAATACAAAGTTCCTCTTTCTCTCCCGTAGACGTAGATCTGCCAACATAGCGGATCGAACCACATAAATCCATGCGTTCCTATTCTTTTTCTTTACGTTCATTGCATGTTAACGAGCTCATAAAAAGCACGATCGATCAGAAGGATAGTTCAATTGCACGGTATGACATCCTTTATTGTTTGACGGTATGACATCGCCTATTACACATTATATGATTAAAATGTGTCCATATTATTTCTAAGTCTAACAATAATTAAAAAAAATCATAATGACAAATAAATAATTTTAGAAATATTATTAACACATACTAATTATTTAACGGTGTAATAAAAATGTCACATTATTAGGCAAATTATTAGACAATAGAAAATCACAACCTGCCACCGAAAATGGAACTTTCATCGGATGACATTTGGAAGATCGCTATAGATTCAAATGCTCATATTTTCTAATATCTAAAAAAAATTCCGGCGGCTATTCAATTTGTTTCCTTCTTGTGTATTATAGATTTGTGGAGATATAGAATTTCGGGTTACGAGGGTATTGTATTTTTTTTTTTCAAGTGTTTCTTTATATTAAATTAAATTTGGGGTTATTTGGAGCTATGTCTAGCAAGAACCAAAGCCGAGGCCGGACCCGCTCTATTTGTAGGCTTGGGCCAAGCTGGTCTTAAAATTGATAGGATAATTCTATTCATAGCCCCAATATTACTAATCATAGCCCCTATTTTAAATTAAAATTAAAATTAATTAACTTGTTTCATTCTATTTCTACCTTTAGCCCCCAAATGTTAATTAAATAAACTAGTGTGGTGCATGTGCATTGCGATGATAATTATTGAATATAAATTGTGTTTGTATTGGAATACGATGAAATTTATTAAGTAAATTAAAAATAAAAATTAGATATTAGTTTAAATAATAGCTATATATTGGGCCTAAGAGTG
>JAOWBJ010054836.1:0-10342 GCA_028566335.1 Monarda citriodora
CATCTAATTATTATTTTTAATTTGCTTAATAAATTCATTCACATTCCAACACAAATACAATTTATATTTAATTCTTCATGGCGCAACGCGCGGGCAACACGCTAGTTGGGATAAAAATAATAAGGCAATTTATTGGGATGAAATAAGATATTCGACCATTTAAAAACAAGACCTGTATTTCCTTGGCCCGAAACCAATATAATTTTTCACAAGGCCCATTTTTTTTTATTTACCCCAATAATTAGGAGTAACCAAATTGAACAGCCTCATAGTGGTGGAGTCATAAAATTTCATTAACGGGGCTGAAGTTTTATGCTCGAAATTTGAGAAATAAAATTTTATACATTAGTATGGACTACTGGTACATTAAATTATATATAATATACAAAAAATGATAATTTTATAAGAGCAAAAATAATAATAAAAAACTTAGAGTGAGGTGGACTTAAACCAATCCTCACCTCCATTTGGCTCTGCCGTTGCCTCTACAATCCTACGAAGATAGGAGAAGCCGAATTACATATATTATGAATTTAGGCAGGTTGGTTGAATTCTTTTGCAATGCCCGCAAAATATTTCGCTTGATGGAAAGCTTGTCCGAGCTCGATCTTCGAAGGCTGCCTTGAGCCGTCTCCAGCATATGTCCCCGCACCGTAAGGGCACAAATATCATACCGTAGTGAGTGAGTTGTGTAATGACAGTTAATCTGCACATAACAGACAGTGGCGAAGCCAGAAATTTTATAAAACAATTCCTCAAAAGGGCAAGCTTGTGTGAGATAGTCTTATAGGTCAAAATCCGCCGGTGAGCTAGGCTACCACAGATTTAGACCAATGAGATAATCTCATACAAGAATTAAATTAGGCCAAGCATATTCAAAGAACAAGATAACTAACATGTACGATGTAGTCTCCCTGTCCGCCTCCTTAAGAGCTGGTGTTGTAGAATATTCCGGCAAGCCTGAGCGTTCCATAGGGCGCCAGTTGCATCGAAGAGGCCATGAATTGAGCAGCCATCATCCCGAACCTAGTGGGGAAGCCAAATATAACATCGTCGGCCTTAGTGAGCTCATTCGGGGTGATCGAGGGCACTCCACTCCTTGTCGGGGCTCCCATCTTCGCAAGAACCTCGTCTGAACGAGTCTCCGGCACCTGTTCGATTGGACGAGGATAATAAAATACTTGTGTGCCTCAATAGAACCAATGTGCTATTAAAATTAGAGCGAAGAACTCTTGGATCAAATCTGACAAACCTGCGGCAATTTGGCCTCCGCTCCCTGAAATTGTTCAACTCGTACTGGTTCTAAACAAACAAGAACTAACTAGGCAACCAACCACAAAATAAAATGAAACAGAACACAAGAAGTTGTTTACCCAGTTCGGTGCAAACACACCTACGTCTGGGGGGATTTCTCCCAGGGAAATACTCCAATATTTAAGTTACTCAGAGTTACAAGTTATTCACTCCTCGCTCATCTACTCTCTACTCAATTTGACGTAAAAGTAGCACCTACAATCCTAGGTCTACCCACGTTCACAAGTAGCCACTTGTGAACTTTTCCCAACTCGAGTTTATAACTTACTCGAATACAATCACACAACTCACAATTCTCTCGTGTATCCCAATACTCAAAATACTCATAGAACTCGACAACTCAAAGTAATGAGCGTCTCACATAGTCCTATTCTGTGAAGAAAACAATTTCCATGTTTTCATTATAAAATTTGATTTGTTGCAATCTTCATTATTCTTGAGAAAATCAAATATATATCAAAGAACCATATCCGCATATTGTTTCCTTCGTGATGGTTGACTTCCGCAAGGTAATCTCTCAAACAAGGAAACAAACTTATCTTCCCTCTCAAGAATATATCGCTTGAAGATCAGGTTCCATGTAGAGTAAAACTTTCCAAAAATAGCTTTTTGGCAGCAGAAACTTCTTTACACAAAATCTACATAAATTGCCAAAAATAAAATCGTGTATATCTTATACACTCACAGTCTCCCATTTTGGCATTTATGTAGTTAAACACTATTTTTTGTGTTCACCAGCTCCCCTTGCTAAGAACTCGTGCAAATATTTAATGTAGATATGGAGCGCGCCCACATACCAAACTTAAATTTAAAGCACAACTGGGCAAATATAAGTTCAACATTACCTAGAACAAAAACAAAAACAGGGTAGAGAGCCTTCCCTATACCATCCGCAGCCAGTGCATCAGAATGCACCATTGTTCAATCAAACTCCCCTTGAATAGTGAATTTCTTAAAAGAACAGAAAACGCTACAGTAAACATCTCCTTCAGCTCATAAGTACAGACCCAAATAAATTGTGTTTGTTCCAACCAAAAAATAAATTCAAAGTTTTTGATTTTACTCCCCATTGTTTGACACAAGAAATGCCAAACATCACGCATCCTCCATCTGAATTTCTTCATCAACTTGGTCATCTTCTGAGTCAGCCACCACTTCATTCCCTTCGTCATCCTTAGCACTAGATAGGCCTTCAGCAGCATCGACATTAAGTTGTCCACCTTGAAATTCTCGAAGGAGAGCTTCAATCTCTGGACGCTCAGCAATAGTATCGAGAATCACCTTAGTAAGGCGATTGTACTGTCTCATCAAGTGGAGCAATATGTGGCTGGAAAGCTGAGCCATATTGACTAATACAGCATCAGAATCTGTGACCAGAGTCTCGGATAACTTCTTCTTTCTGCCACCAACTTGCTTTGGCAGAGCGTTTGCATGCACAGCCTCTTCAAACAATTCGGAATTGAAGAGAATGTTCCTTGGTACCTCATAATAGACATCCTCAACAACAATAACATCAAGTTTGCTGGCGATGAAGGAAGTAATCAAACCTGGAAAAATTATGGGTTTCTTGCAGGGTTTCTTCTCAGCATGTTCTTTTATCATCCTAAAAACCAGTTTTCCAAAGTCAATAGGCCTCTTTTCACCTATTTTATAAAGCACTAAACCCATGGTTTGACCTATAGTTGTCTTATGCCCACTAGGAGTTTTTCAACAGGATTTTATGAAGTACATAGTACTTCATTAACAGCTGAGCACAAGAGAATTTACCCCTAGCATGCCACCTTTCAAATTGCCCACCAGTCAACTTAGATGCCACTACATCCAAGTCTATATCCACATCCTCAACTAACCCTGGTCGTCTATCCAAAAACTCATCAATAGCAGCAGGTGAGAAAAACAAAAGTATTATCCCTTACAAATGCTTTGTACAACAAGGAAGACTCGGGATCAAACTTGCTCAAACTCAAGTTTATATAGAATTCTAGAACTAAATCCAGAACATACCTCCTAGTAGGCAAAATGGTCTTTTCTAACCCAGCATGCTCTATTAAATCCCACAACCCATAAGCAACTAAGTCACTCTTCTTCACAGGACACTCACCAATAACCAACTTTCCACGATCAACAGTCCAAAAACGCTCATAAAATTCAGTACAAAATTGAAGAACTAAGAGCCTCTTCGATGCTCTTGAGCAGGGGCATGAGGAATACCTGACGCTTCTCCATCATAGTTAATTGCATCACTCTCATCATCATCAGAGTCGATGTCGATTAGCTTTTTGGCCTTTCTTGGTAGATTCGTCTTCTTTTGCCCCGTCTGCTTGGGTGGAGGCTTCTTGGGTGAAGTGACCTTGGGAGGGGTAGTCTTCTTCTCCTGCTTCTTAGGGGGTTCCACTTTCTTTTGCAATTCCTTCTTCTTATCAATCCTCTTGGGTGGATCTGCACCCTTCTTGGGAACCTCCGTCGGACTTGGGGCTTTCTCAGGCACTTTCTTGACTGGAGAAGGAACCGCCTTCGCCTTCTTCGTCGGTGGTTCTTCAGCCTATTCACCTCTTCCCTTTTGTTTCTGCTTTTCAAAGATCGCCACCATAACTACTTCCATCTGAGCCTTCTTTCCTCGAGTAAATCGAGGAATCTCCTTCTTCCAGTATGCATTCTTTCGGCAGGGCATCTTCAATCTTCCTCATTTTTTCTTGGGTGCTTCTTTTGGAGGAACAGTTCCCCCTTTCATCGGTTGTTTTTTAAGTTCAGCATTTCCCTCTGCCTCAGGGAACACGAGAATCGGCTCAGGAGTTTTAGGGTTTTGTTGCTGTGGACCATTCATTGCATCGGCCATCAGTTTTACGCCTTGTTCTCCTTTCTTCTTCTTTTGTTTGCCATGCGTAGTGGCAAAGCGATTGGCAATTGGAATATTATCTCCAAAATCCGAATCAGGAGATGACGAGAAGTCGGTCATCTGTTCTTTCCCTTCACGGTGAAACCCTCCCATGGAGTAGTATTCTTGAGAATCAGCTTGAGAGTCTCTAGTGTTGCTGTTCGACATCGATATTCTTTGCAGAGAATTTTGGGAAGAACGAAAGAGTTTGTGTAGTAAGGTTTGAAAGGAGGAGATCTGATTTTCATCGTAAGAAAAAAACAATTTGATTTGCAGATATCTTTTTGCAGAGATAGTTTCCTTAATTCATGCAACTCTGCAACTTCTCAGTAATTTAAATTTCAAATTACTTTAACCGCCACCTCACTAAAGGGAACTGTAACTTTGGATAACTTCCACGTCTTTCCATGTCAGCTTGCAGTTACAGGTTTAGTTGTACTGCATCTGAAACCAAATTCTTTTGCCACTTAGAATTTACTAGTTCTTGTCTTACTTTTTCGGCCCAAGTAGTTTCACAAATTCATAAACCCAAAAACTCAATAAATCAAAGACTTTAAGTTACTCACCTTGGAAATTTAGTGAGTACTAAGTCCAAGAGCTCCTCTCAGATATTCGAACCTAGTGTTGTCCGGTGGCTTTTTGAAGATGCCCGGTAGTTGATCGGTTGTAGATATCTGCTCCAAAGTTAGTGATCCATCCTCCACTAGTTCCCTGGTAAAGTGATGCCCGATTGCTATATGTTTAGCTTTCGAGTGGCTAACGGGATTCTTCGATAGATCAATGGCTCCTTTGTTGTTACAATAGAGCTTGAACATCTTTGTCTCTACTCCGTAATCATTGAGCATCTATGTCATCCAGGTCAACTGAGTACATGCACTTCCAGCTGCTATGTACTCTGCTTTAGTTGATGAGAGAGTCACGCTATTTTGCTTCTTTTTATGCCACGAGATCAGATTTTCTCCAAGATAGAAACATCCATCGGTAGTGCTTTTTCGATCATTTGGGTTTCCAGCCCTATCAGCATCACTATAGCCAGTCAGTTCCAAACCATAGTCCTAGTTTGCTACTTCCTTTCACATACTGTAAGATGACTCTCCTTGGGGTTAGACTGAAATCATGAACATACTCCAACACTGTATGCAATATCAAGTCTGCTAGCTGTGAGAAATAGAAGACTTCCTATCATGCTTCTATATAAGGATTGATCCACTGAGCCTCCTTCACCTTCATTTGTCAGCTTCGTTGAAGTACTCATAGGTGTTCTTCAATCCTTGCCTCCAGCTAAACCAAATTTCTTAACAAGATCCTCAGTATATTTTTGTTGTGAAACAAAGATGCCATCTTGATGTTGAGTAACTTGTAGTCCTAGAAAGAACTTGAGATCTTCAAACATACTCATATTAAACTTCTTTGTCATGATCTTCACAAACTCATCCATCAAAGATTTTGAACGAAATCCAAAGACTAGATCATCAACATACACTTGTACAAGTAGAATATCACCTTTGCTTCTTTTCACAAACAAAGTTTTGTCTGCTTGACCACGTTCATACCCTTGAGTTAGGAGAGATTCGGAATGAGTGTTGTACCATGCCCGAGGTGCTTGCTTCAAGCCATACAGGGCTTTCCTTAGTCTGTACACATGGTCAGGCTTTGTTGGATCTTCGAATCCCTTTGGTTGACGCACGTACACCTCCTCATGAAGATCACCATTTAGAAAAGTTGACTTAACATCCATCTGATATACTTCAAACACCATGCTGCAAGCCATACCCATCAAGAAACGAACCAATTCTAGCATTGTGACTGGTGCAAAAGTTTCTCCATAGTCAATAGCCTCCTCTTGCGAGTATCCCTGTGCCACCGGGCGAGCCTTGTTGCGAATGATGTCTACGTTTTCGTCAGACTTGTTGTGAAACACCAATTTTGTTCCGATGATGTTTGCTCCTTCTGGCAGTGGTGTGAGCTCCCACACTTTGCATCTCAAAATGAAGTAATTCTTCTTGCATAGCAGCTATCCATCGTTCATCTTGAAAGGCTTCAGCAACATTCTTTAGCTCAAACTGGGATACGAAGCAAACTGTAGCTACATATGAGGTGAGCTCTTGAAATCCAACTTTGCTTTTCTTGTTTGAATGTCTTGGTTGAGATCTCCTATGATGTCTTTGTTGGAGTGATTTTTGGAAGTACGACTGTTAGTTTGAGGAGTCACAATTGGCTGATCACGTTCTGTGGATGAGTCTTCTTTATCTTCTTCTTGTTCTGGTTGAGGCAACAAACTATGATCCTGTTGCTTCTTCTGGTAGAACAGGATTGTCTTCGTCAAATGTGACATTGATTGATTCCATGATTGTCTGCGTCCTCTTGTTCTAGACTTTGTAGGCTTTGCTGTTTTTGGAATATCCTATAAATATTCCCTCAACTACATTATCAACAACTCCATTTTGTTGTGGAGTGATGGAGCTGAGAATTGATTCATGATGCCCTGTTGTTGCAGAAGTCTTCAAACTCAGTTCCTTGAAATTCTCCTCCATGATCACTGCGAACCTTTTTTATCTTCATATCTTATTATACTTCAATTCTGAGACACAAAATTCTGAAGGCTTCAAAAGCATCTGACTTGTCTCTCAGAAATTCAACCCATGTATATCTTGAGAAATCATCCACTATAACAAAGATATACTTCTTTCCTATGATGCTTTCCACTTGGACTGGCCCCATCAAATCTATGTGTAGTAGTTCAAGTGCCCTTGGTGTTGTTATCGTTTTGACCTTTTTGTGATGTTCCTTTGTCTGTTTGCACATCCTGCAGGGTCCACATACGTTGGTATCCTTGAATTTTAACTCTGGTAGGCCTTGGATTGCATCATTGTTGATCAGATTTTGAATATTTTAGTAATTTCACAGAGTGTAAAACTGGCTGAGAGACCAGTAATCATGGGAGTCACTGTGTAACAATTGTCTGATGACCTTCCAGTAACCAAGTAGTCCTTGCCTTTGTCTTGAGCAGCCACTATCAATATATCAGGTAGTTCCAATCTTTGCTCCATTGCATTGGATAGTTATGTAGCACTTCTTATCTTGAAACCTTCTTCTATAGGGGGACCTTCTTTTATCACTTAAGTAAAATCTGCAGTATGGACGAATATGACCGGGCCTTTGACAGTAGTGACACGTTGGAATAAACTTTTGATCCCTGGTGCTTTTCAGGGTAGGTCTCCTTTCTGAGTGATGATCTTCCTTTTGTTCTCCATTGGTTTTCTTGTTTCTGGAACGAACTTGATCTCTTTCGACCCTCCACTGGTATGTCCTTTGTCCGCACCTAGACCAGTTTTGTCTGAATCTGGTATGCCTTATCAAAAGTATCTCATCCAGCTTCTTTGCACCACTGTTGAGAGAACGAATCAGCTTGTTCAAATGACTGAGTTCCTGGCTTTTGAATTTGAGCTCTTCCTGAAGTTCATGGATGTTCTTCAGAAAATCCTCCTTTTCCATAGTAAATTGCAAGATTTGTTGTGCTTGCAATTCATTTATTATTATCACTTGATCACATCTTTCTTTCAGTTGTTGAATCATGTTGGTGGTATTCAGCATTGGTTCTCCATCTCCAATTTTTTCATCATGGGTTGTATCAATAATAGCGACAACAGCAACATGGTCCAGGATCTTCATCGGTTCCACTTTCTTTTGTTTCTTCATCAGTAAAGGAAGCATGAAAATTCTTTTTGTTGACCTTTTGGTATTTGAACAAGTTTGCGCATTCACTCTTGATATGTCCATATCCTTCACATACATAGCATTTGGGGCCTTTGTCAGTTTTCTCATTTGTATCAGCCTTGTTTTTTTCTCCCCATGCGTTTGATGAAGATCCCTCCTGCTTCCTTGGTCTGTTGAACCTTTTGAATTTCCTCGTAAGATAGGCAATTGTATCAGCCATTTCTTGGAGATTTGGGGATTCATCCGAGTCTTCTGCATCTTGGGTCACTTTGAAGGCCAGGTTCTTCTTTTTGGTTGCCTTGTTGTCTCTGAGTCCCATCTCAAATATTCTCAGTGTTGAGATCAAGTCTCCGGAGCTGTAGTTGTCCAGATATCTGACTTCCTCGATAGCAGCTACTTTGTAATCAAACCTTTCTGGCAGAGACCTCAGAATCTTCCTTACAACTTTGCTGTCAGCAATAATTTCTCCAAGCAGAGTGCATTCATTCACTATGGATCTTAGCTTGGTATGAAAGTCTGCCACCGTTTCATCCTCATCCATCTTGAGGTTCTCAAACTGTGTGATCAGCTGCTGAACCCTCCGACCTTTCACTCATTTGTTTCCTTCAAAGGGGTTCTTGAGAATATCCAGGCTTCTTTTGTTGTTTCAACTCGTACTATGGTTCTACACAAACAAGAACTATCTATGCAACCAACCACAAAGTAAAACGAAACTATATACGAGAAGTCGTTTACCCAGTTTGGTGCAAACACACCCACGTCTGGGGGGATTTCTCCCAAGGGAATACTCCAATATTTAAGAGACTTAGAGTTACAAGTTATTCACTCCTCACTCATCTACTCTCTACTCAATTTGACGTAAAAGTAGCACCTCCAATCCTAGGTCAACCCAAGTTCACAAGTAGCCACTTGTGAACTTTTCCCAACTCGAGTTTATAACTTACTCGAATACAATCACACAACCCACAGTTCTCTCGTGTATCCCAATACTCAAAATACTCATAGAACTCGACAACTCAAAGTAATGAGCGTCTCACACATTTATATGAAGAATAAATAAAAGAGTCATATATGAAGGAAACAATTTCCGTGTTTTCCTTATAAAATAGGATTTGTTGCAATCTTCAAGATTTTTGAGAAAATCGGATATCTATCGAAGAACCATATCCGCATATTGTTTCTTTCGTGATGGTTGACTTCCGCAAGGTAATCTCTCGAACAAGGAAACAAACTTATCTTCCTCAAGAATATATCACTTGAAGATCTTCATCCAGCTGTCACTCATTATCCACGCTGGATCTGGAGCAGGTTTCATACTGAGTAGAACTTTCCAAAAATAGCTTTTCGGCAGTGGAAACTTCTTTACACAAAATCTACATAATTTGCCAAAACAAATCGTGTATATCCTATACACTCACAGTGTAGACCTCGGCGGCATGTCCGGAGCCTTACCTGACGAAGCCTCGGAGATAGACTTCTCGGCCTCCACGTCCTCCCGCAACCTTTTCTTCGATTGCCGCTTCTTCGGTAGCGGCTTATCTGGAAACGGAGCAAAGTTCACCACAATACAAAAAAGAACAGATCAGAACCAAAAATGCCAAAGAAGAAATATAAAACACAAAGCGGAGCCTCACCCTTCACCGTCTCCGTCAAGGTAGAAGGATCATAAGGGCTAAGCCGCACCTTAGCAAGGTCAGACTCGCTAAACTCTTCTTCAATGAGACCGAGTTGCCCCAAAGTTTCTTCCAGGTCTCCAAATCTCTCTTCGGTGCCTAGATTTACTATTTTGTCCATCCTCCAGACGAACTCCTCAACACTAATCGCATCAGTCCGGCAGAAGGAAAATTTCTTCTGCCAGTTCGCGACTTTTGACTTCGTCTTGACTCTAAAGCCAAGACGAGAGGTGATATAATACCACCTCAAGCTGTATTTGAAGCGAAAAAACCTAAGGACAAATCCTAAGGTTAATCGACATCCGTGGCGATCAACATATACCCCCAGCACCGAAAGCTGCCTAAAGGAGTTGGGGAAAGTTTGCCCTAAGGCTATACCAAATGCTTGTTGCAGTTTGGCATATATCGGAGGGAGAGGAAATGAAGACCATTGCGTTAACAATCTTCGTACACAATTACGAAATCCGCCAAAGGGTTACAAGCCCTATCCTCGTGACGGGGAGTAAGAAAAATAGCAGATGTCGAAAAGTAATATTTTCGGGCAAGAGCCCAAATAGAAGGAACACTTAAGATGGAGGCATATTTTGTAACCTCCCCTATGTAACGGCCCTCAAGACTCATCATGAAGGCGGAGCCTCGAGGTCGCTACCGATCAGGAGTTGGCGCACGGAAGATGATGGGGAGGACGGCTAGGACAGGGTAGTTGGGAAGAGGACAGTGCAAATTCAAACTAAAAATACTAAAAAGGGTATAAACATACACG
>JAOWBJ010054947.1:0-10341 GCA_028566335.1 Monarda citriodora
ACAAAAATCACCAATACAACAACCACCCACACCATATTATGTTTAATATACTGTACCAGGTGTTTATTTGCATAACCATAACGCGAATTAATATTCAAATCATATGACAATATTTATTTTCATAAAATAGGAAGATATAGTTTATATACACGCATAAAAGTATGCTTTGCAGTATGTAACTCCAACAAAAACATAAAAAAAATTACATTGAAAAATAAAGAAAATATAAAATAAACTTTAAAAATCGAGGATAAATAGGAAAAAACTTCAGAAAAACCAAACAAAAAATCTAAAAATTAGTGAAAATCAAAATTAAGGGCAAAATGATCCAAAAAGTCAAAATTTGGGTAGTATTTGTGCAAATTAAGTTTTTTGTTATTTAACTTTTATTAACTAAAATATGAGTATTTCAAAAAATGCCTTTTTTTTTTCTCAACTAACCAAATTAGCCGAGCTTCATAAAGGAGATTATCTAGAAATCGTAATTGGAACAATAACAAAGATTTCACAATTTCTAGCAAAACAAAAGAAGAATTGAAAGTGTGAAAGTGCATATGCAAATGGTTTAAATCAGACTACTTCATGGGTTATTTATACTAAGATTTAGATCATCTGCAAAAAAGAGGCGTTAGTGGAGGGGTTAATGAACGTAAATTCATATACAAGGTTAAAAAACTGGAGTGCATTTAAGGAATGCAAAAGCATAACATAAATTATTAATGTCATATTCCTACGGGCGGAGAAATGGGGAGGGAGAATGAGGGTTGACGGCAGTAAAACTTCATCAACTAAGGCAATGACAAAGAAATTTAAAAATAAAAATTGGTATTATTTAAATTTTATTGATTTACCGAGCATTAATTTAAGAATGTATTTTGATTTAATCTTAAAAGTAAACTTTGCCAAATTTTATAGTTATATTACATAAATGAATTCAAATGCATCGAATACCAATGGCTCACGGATTAACAAACATGTTGATCGATCCCAAATTCCCGAAAGGTTAAGATGATAATTTAACAGATACGAACAAGAGATTTAATGTGGTTCGATCTATTGGGGTAGATCTACGTCCATGGAGGAAAATGGGGTGTTCGCTTTTATTGCTTGAATGTGTAAAATATAGTACAAGTGAACATATCCCTATCTATCAAGGATCTAGCTATTTATATCAACAATCAATACTCATTGGCTTAGCGAGACCCATATCTTTGTGTTATGCCAGCCCACTAACCCATGCATGGCATCCGCTGATATCGTGGGTATGAGGTTGGTCCATATTTGACAAGGTGGTAGCTGAGGTTGTTACTGCCGAGCTGAAAGTGACGTGGCACGCGTATGACACGTGGGACAGGCACGTTGATCAATCCCGAAATCCCGAAGAGGTTGTAACAGTAAAAACACGAAAGAAAGGCACAAGGCTTTAACGTGGTTCGATCTACTGAAGTAGATCTACATCCTCGGGCGTAAAAGGGGTTTCTGCTTTTATTGCTTAATGAATACAATATCAAAGTATAAGATAGCATGTGCTCATTGTGTGTCAACTAACTATTTATATCAATGTATCTTTTGCATGGGCTTTTCCAAGCCCATCTCCTTCGGCCCATGAGCTTCCTCCGAGCGTATATGGTATCTACCGAGATATTTGGTAACTGTCCCTTGATTCACGGCCGTTATGAGTTGGCCGTTACGATCTCCCAAGATAATGGGAGTGATCGGAGGCGGAAATCTCGGGGCTGATTATAACCACCCCATAGGCGCTGGTGATTCCTCGGTGGAAAGGAGGTGAAATACCTTGGCTTAACCGAGGTACCTGTTCCTGTCTGAGGTTTGTGGAAGCTCGTCAGCGGTGGGAGGAAAGCAGGGCGTTGACCGAGGATACTTGCCAAGCTTGTGAAGAGCTGAAGAGGTCCAACACACTTATGGGCCCAGTTGCTGTGGGCCTAGGGTAGGCTGGGCCGGAGAGTGTTGGGCCATACTCCATCAGAGCCCCCCCCCGGTAAGCGAGGCAAGGATGAGGTCTTGTCTTGTCTTTCCAAGGCGTAAGCAGGTGGTCATGACCGAGCTGGGACGAGGTCGCTCCATCACGGCCGAGCATTGGTAAAACTTCTCGCGCGTGGTTTGCGGGTCCCGCGCGTGAACCCTTATCATTGCGTCGCTTCAACTTCCCGCCCTTTTACGGGGATGCGAAACGCGCCTGTCTTCTTAACAAAAGTCCCAATCCTTTTTAATTTTTACTTTTTACTTTCCGCAAATTTCCAATATCCTGCAGAATTCTCTTTTCTTTTCAAGCGATTTCCGATCATTTTCCGGCGAATCTTCCCGTCATTCTTGCTTTTCCTCGGCGTAGCGTTACCAAGTAAGTCATGTCTTCTTCTTCCTTGAATATTGAGGAGGGGGGATAGTATAGCAGAGTCTGTCCCGGGGTCCGTGCCTGACTCTCCGGGTCCGACTTCCCGTCGATTCTGGGGGAAGAGGAGCTTGGTTACATCCGTCACCGCTTTCACATTCCTGAAAGCAGCAAAATTCCTGGCGGCCGGACCTAGTGATAGGGCCGACCGGCCGCCGGAGGGGTTCTGTACGGTTTATGAGGCTTGTTTGGCCTCCGGTCTACGCCTTCCCTCCCCCCTATGTTCATAGAGTTTCTCAATAGGTTTAAGCTTCCATTGGGTCAACTTACTCTCAACTCTTTCATCCACCTAATCCTTCTAGCAGTAGAAGTTGCTAGGTTAGGTTCTCCTCTTACTCTCGACGTAATACTGCGATGCTTCCAATTCAAAAAATTGGGATCGTGGTATTACTCTTCTCCCCTCCTGGGCTTTAAGCCCAAAATTAAGTCCAAACACCCGGATTGGCAGGCCTGATTTTTTTCTGTTCTGGGGTTGGCGCCTTCTTTTGATTGGCGGGTCCGACCCATAGGACGAACTCGCGTAGAGAGCCTCGGTAAGCTTGAGGACGAATTGGAGAAATTTGGTATTTTTTCCAACCGATATACCGAGCCTAAGCTTGCTGAGGCTGGCCTCCGCCCTCCCGTCGGGGTTGGTGGTTCCGAGGTTCCCAAGGTTGAGATTGGTTCTCCAAGCTTGTTAGCGTAATATTTTTTTCTTTTTTCCTCGTTTTTCTGACTTGGTGTTTTCTGCAGTGGCTTTCTGGCCGGCCGAGAAAGTTAAGGGGAAGGCCCATGGCAAGCGCAACCCCTCCGTGTCCTTGCTAGCCGACCTCCAGGCCTCCAAGAGACAGAAGGTCGTGTCTCCTCCTCGTGCGACCGTCTCTGCATCCCCCACTTCTTCTGAGAGGACCACCGATGACACGTCGGTGGTAGTTACAAGGTTACTCGGCAGCCCCCTTTCCCAATTGGCCCAATCCTGACCAAGGCTGGGGCTAGGCCGGTCGATATCTCCACGGGGTCCACCGAGGATCCCAAGTGGCTGTCGAGTGCGGTTGAGGTAACTGAATCCTTTCTTACCCGCTCATGATTACCTCACATGCTTACTCACCTCGCACTTCTGTACTTCAGCGTGCCAGGCGCGTCCTAGCCGACATGGAGCGAGGAGTGGCCGAGTTCCGTCAGCTCAACCAAGCCTTCGTGAAGGCTAAAGACGACGTCTCCTGTCTCCGGGAGAAGATCGATGATTCCGAGCGACGTGCGTCACGGGCTTTGCAGGCGCAAAGGAAAAGCGAGGCCGAGGCTACCGCCGCTCGAGCCGAGCTATTGCAGATGAGGCAACAACAGCAACAACACCAGCTCGAGATGGCAGGCGTGGTGGCAGCCCAGGGCGAAGGTCTCCGTGCTTACACGGAGAAGCTCTTCACTTGCCTCCAATTTTCGGCGATGGTGAGCAACGTCTCCGATCTGATGGGAGCGGGTAGGGGGCCTGAGCCCTACACTCGGGTCGTGAAGGCAAGGTTGCAGTCTTTGCCACTGTTTGAAGACCTCGTCACCTCGTCTTCCCCCTTTCTACTGAGCTCGTGCGGTCTCGCACCATCAATCAAGACGTTGTCATGGAAGTCGCCCTTGTGTCGGCTGGCGACGTTGAGCTTGCCGAGGTAATGCAGCCGTTGATCCTCAGCCGTGAAGACGTCGGCGGGAACAAGGAGGGAGAGGAGCCCGTCGGCGAGGACGGTGCTGGCGAAGGTGGCGGTGGTGGTCGCACAGAGGACCAAGATCAGGAGATGCAGGACGCTGCCGCAATGCATCAGGCTGCTGATGGCGCTGAGCACGATGTATGAGTCCCTCTTCCTTAGGATGTTTTGGTTTCCTTTATGTACCTCGGCCGACGTGCCCACCTGATATACTTATTTTCCCAAAATATTAATGAAATTTCTCTTGCCAACTGTCACTCTTTCCTTATCGCATTCTTATTTTCTTTTCATTCTTGTAGCCTCCTATGAATCCTCATGAGTACTACATGACCGAGCTGCAGGACTTGTCACACAAGCTCTATCATGAGAACAAGGATACCGAGTACTGGATAGATATGTACAGTCAAGCTACCGACGATGCGGAGGATGCGAGAAAAGATACTGAATATTGGATAGACAACCACACCCAGGCCACCGACGAGGCTGAGCTGAGGGCGAAAGAGAGCCAAGTAGAGCTCGATAGATTCGCTGCACAACTGATGGACACTCAACAACGGTTAAAAGACCTGGAAGTTGAGCTGGAGAAGACTGTCAGAGAGAGGTGGGTCATCACCGAGGAAAACGTTGAGTACGATGACATCATCTGCAGGAATGGGGGTCTGACCATTACCGAAGTTGAAGACAAGATGTACGAGGTATGGCAGAAATGTGAGCTCCATGGAGCTTGGGTCGAGCTGTAGCCCCTCAGGTTGCTGTAATTGCTATGCCTACTTGTAGTGGCCGGATGTGTTAGCACCTCGGAGAGCTAATGGCATGCACTCCTTAGCTCGCTTCTGGTCCCCCCTGATAGATGCGATCCCTCCCTTGGTGGGGATCTTGATTGTGAGGTTGTAGGTGGAACAGACAGCTCGGACTGCATTCAACCAATCCCTCCCGAGGATAATGTTGTAGGGGGAACTGGACTTAACCACGAAGAATTGAATCCAGGCTGTGGAGCTTGTTGGAGCATTCCCTACTGTAACAGGAAGATTGACTATTCCCTCCGGAGTGGTGCACTACTGTATAAAACTCTTCAGCGGGAGCAGTGTTGGCGACAGGCGAGTCATTTCAACGCCGAGCTTGTCAAAGCAGTCCTTGAACAGGATGCTCACCGAGGCGCCGACATCAACGAAGACCCGGTGGACGAGCTTGTTAGCCACCCCAGCGTGGATGACTATGGTGTCCTTATGCAGAGTGATGGGTGGCACCGGGTCGTCTTCAGAGAAGGTAATCACCTCCTACTTCTTAAGGCGCTTCCCTGATGGTTCTTCCGAGGTTGAACCTCGACATTCAGCTTTTAGCGAGGACTTTGTCTTCCCCGCTGGTAGTGTCGTGATTGTGGTGATGACCCCGTCGTACTGAGGCTGAGGTTCATCATCCTCCTCGGGGTCTATCTTTGTCTTCTTTTCAGCAGGCGGAGCGCATCCTGATCTCCCCTGCTTCCATTTTCCTTTGGCTTGGCGGCGGTCCTGGTACTTTTTCAGTACCCCAGTTTTAACCAGGGTCTCTATGTCTGTAGCTAAGTCCATGCACTCCTCGGTCTCATGACCGTGGTCTTCATGGAACGCGCAGTACTTGTCTTGGCTCCGCCGCTTAGAAGATTTTGTCATAGGCTTCGGCTTGTCGAACAAGTCACAGTGCAGCTCGAAAATTTCGGCCCTCGGCTTATTCAGTGGAGTAAATGGTGGTTGGGACCTCGGCGGCTCTTGCCGGGGTCCAAGTCTGGACTGCAGAGGTCCATTTTGGAGCCTGTAAAAGGCGCTCCTGTGACCTCGGTTCTGCTCAACGCGGTCATCGTTCTTTCGTTTCTCTCCCTGGACGTCGCCCAAGGACCTCTTGCACCGATCTGCATCATCGGCATGAGAAAATTGATCCACAATATGCCACATTTCATGTGTAGTCCGTGGATTAGCCTTCACGAGCTCTTTGAAGAGAGCTCCTGGGGGGATGCCATTCTTGAAGGCCGAAATAATGAGCAAGTCATTAAGATCTTCAACCTTCAGGCACCCCTGATTGAATCTGGTCATGAAGTCGCTTATGGGCTCGTTGCGACCTTGCTTAATGGACATGAGGTGGGCCGGAGTGAGCTGTGTCTCGGCCTTCTGGAAGAAACGGCGGTAGAAAGCCGTCAGTAAAGCAGCGTATGATCTGATACTGCCGGTGGACAGGCTATCAAACCAACGTCGTGCGTTCCCAATAAGCAACTCAGGGAACACCTTGCACATGTGAACCTCGTTGAGTAACTGGTTCATCATGATATACTGATACCTCCCCACGAAATTGCGGGGATCGGTAAGCCCATCGTATGTGAACGGTGGGACCTTGTAGTTGAACGGGAGTGGTGTGTGGACTATGTCGTCCGACAACGGGGTGCGAAGAGCCCCGTAAATCTCAAAACCGTGCATTTGGTCTTGAGGTTGGTAGGGCGGCGCGAAAGGTGGAGGTGGTGGCATGAAAGGGGGAGATGGGGGTGGAGGTACGTTGTAGGGTACCCCACCCTGGTAGCCACTGTGAGGTGGAGGTGGGGGGTTGACAGGAGGAGGATTGCGGGGTGCTTTGCTCCTATGACTGTCGTGGCGGGAGAGTTGGGGCTCCTGGTTCCTCCGCGGTCGGGAGGTCGCCTCTCCCTCCCTTTCTTCTCAGGGCTGTCTTCGTCCTTGGCGGAGGAATTCTTCAAATTCTCCCCGTCGTTCCTCCAGAAATTGATGGACAGCCTAGTTGAGGTCAGGCTGATCTGCTTCATGTTCACGCCTTTGGTTCCGGGACGGTTCCGGATCCCTGTTTGCTGACTGGCGACTGTTACCCTGGTCGTCGAGGGTCTCCACGTCCTCCAGGCCCATGTAACGAACGAGCTTCTTCCCAGGCTTGCGCCCTCTTCTGCCATTGCCTCATCTGTCGCCCGTGTAATCACCATTACAACAAAATTTGGGTTCACAAGTAAGGGGATCTAACTCACGAAATTTATTGTTCCCACAGACGACGCCAGTGATCGATCCCAAAATCCAAAGAGGTAGTAACAGTAAAAACACGAAAGATAGACACAAGGGTTTAACGTGGTTCGATCTACTAAAGTAGATCTACGTCCACGGGAGTAAAAGGGGTTTCTGCTTTTATTACTTGATGAATACAATATCAAAGTACAAGATCGCGTGTGTTCATTGTGTGTCAACTAACTATTTATATCAATATATCTTTTGCATGGGCTTTTCCAAGCCCATGTCCTTCGGCCCAAGAGCTTCCTCTGAGCTTATATGGTATCTGCCGAAATATTTGGTAAATGTCCCTTGATTCACGGCTGTTATGAGCTGACCGTTACGATCTCCCAGGATAATGGGAGTGATCGGTGGAGGAAATCTCGGGGTTGATCATAACCGCCCCATAGGCACTGGTGATACCTCGGTAGAAAGGTGATGAAATACCTCGACTTGACCGAGGTACTTGTTCCTACCCAAGGAGATAATAACACTTCGGTTGTACCGGGGTGTTTGCGGAAGCTCGTCAGCGGTGGGAGGAAAGCCGAACGTTGACCGAGGATACTTGCCGAGCTTGTGAAGAGCTAAAGAGGTCTAACAAACTTACTGGCCCAGTTGCTGTGGGCCTAGGGTAGGCTGGGCCTGGTAACTGGGCCAGAGGGTGTTGGGCCATACTCCATCAATAACCAATGATGCAATTGTAATCCTTGAGAAGCTGAATCCGTCGCATTTGCCTCAAGTTTAACTCCATCTGAGTATGCAGGTACTTCAATCTCTTATTATCTGTATAGATGTAACACTTTTCTCCATAGAGATAATGTCTCCAAATCTTCAAAGCAAAGACGATCGCCGCCAACTCTAAATCACGCGTCGGGTAATTTTTTTTGTAGGTCTTCAATTGCCGCGATGCATATGCTACCACCTTATTCTCTTGCATCGAAACACACCCCAAATCATTGTGTGAAGCGTCGCTGTAAATAATATACTCCTTTCTCGCTTTAGGTTGAATTAGTACCGGTGCTTCGGTTAAAAATGTCTTCAACTTCTTGAAACTGGTTTGACATTCTTCACTCCAATCAAATGGAGTATTCTTCTGCAATAAGGTAGTGATCGGTTTAGCTATGATCGAAAACCCTTTTATAAATTTCCAATAATAACCAGCTAGTCTGAGAAAAATTTGAACTTCTGACACATTATTCGGCGGTTTCCAATTTACCACTGTTTCTATTTTTACAGGATCTACCTTTATGCCTTCAGCGGAAACAATGTGACCCAAGAATGTAATCTTTGACAGCCAGAATTCGCACTTACTGAATTTAGCATAAAGTTTCTTTTCTCGGAGAGTATGTAATATTGTCCTCAAATGTTGTTCGTGCTCATTCTTAGTCTTTGAATATACCAAGATATCGTCAATGACAATCACGAATATATCAATGTATAGCTGAAAGATCCGATTCATCAAATCCATAAATGCAACAGGTGCATTAGTCAGGCCAAATGGCATAACTAGGAATTCATAGTGGCCGTACCGTGTCCGAAATACAGTTTTGGGCAGATTGGACTCTTTTACTATCTTTGAAAATACACTAGCTCCCCTCAGCTGATCAAACAGATCGTCGATCTTCGGCAGTGAATATTTATTTTTAATAGTCACCTTATTCAGTTGTCGATAATCGATGCACAATCGCAGTGTACAATCTTTCTTTTTTGCAAAAAGAACTGGCCCACCCCACGGTGATACACTAGGTCGTATAAATCCTCTATCCAGTAATTCTTGCAACTGTGCTTTTAACTCTTTCAGCTCAGTAGGTGCCATTCATTAAGGAGCTATCGAGATTAGAGTTGTTCCGGGCAATACTTCAATAGGGAACTCCACTTCTCGGTCTGGAGGTAAACCCGGTAGCTCTTCCAGAAACACATCTATGTATTTTCGTACAATCAGCACTGTATCTAGCTTCGATTTAGATACTTGGGTATTCATGTTGTAGGCCAAATATGCGTCAAAACCCTTATGCACCAATCTGCGAGCTATCGTAGCCGAGATCACATTACTGAGGTAGTTAGTCCGCTCGCCGACTACCAATACCTCTTGATCATCCACAGTGCGTAACATCATCCTCTTTAAACAACAATCAACCACGGCTCGATGTACTGATAACCAGCCCATCCCCAAGATTAAGTCAAACTCATGGAAGGGTAGTTCTAGTAAGTTCACCAGGAATTGGTTGCCCTAAATTTCAATCGGACACTCCCTATACACACGGTTTAGTATTACCATTTTCCCCAGTGGATTAGATACTTTTGTGGCATATTTCGTCTCTTCTAAGGGTAACTTATGTTCTTCTATCAAATCAGTGCATATATAGGAGTGTGTAGACCCTGGATCAATTGAAGTAGTAACCAAAAGATTAAATAACTTGAACGTACCAATAATAACATCAGGCACGTTGTGCTCTTCTATGGATTTGATATCTTACGAGTCCGGGCCCTTGAATCGTGCCTGAGACATACTCCTGACTCCGCACTATGCCCTCTGCCAGCTCCAAAGCTGGGGTTCGGTCGCTTCCTCTAGTAGGTACTCCTCCAGATCTAGTCGATGGAGCCGACACGGTCTTCTGATTCTGTTGGAATATTTAGTTAAGAGGGTATTGATTATTAATAAAAATGATTAATTGTTTTGATTATACATAGTCTAAATTTCATAGTCTAAATTTCTAAATTCCCCAGAGCGGTAGGACACTTGTTATCTTTTCTTGTATTAGAGAAGTTCACTTGTTAGAGAACTTCAATTTTATCAAGTGTTTTTCCTGCAGAGCGAAGACTGAAGTTGAATCGAATAAAAGCTAAGCGACTTCATTGCCAAGCGGTTTCTAGTGTGATCGCTCAAGGTTCCCATCTCAAGCGAGAAGCCTCAAGCGATGTCTTCTCAAGCGGAAAGGTTCAAGCGGAATCTTTGAAGAGAAGTCAGTCAAGCTAAGTGTTCCCGTTCCATGTGTTCAAGCAACTTATCTACTCAAGCGGATATCACAAGCGAAGACTTCAAGTGATCTCGCCAGGAGCTATATTCAAGCAAGGAACAAAGTGCCAAGCGAAGACTCTTCAAGCGCGTTCATTAAGCGAGCTTTGGCCAAGCGGTTTGTCAAACCGATGTTCACTCAAGCGAAGAATCTTTCAAGCGAAGACAAAGCGAATGGAATGTTCCAAGAGAAGTTAAAGCTCATAAAGCCCTGACAAAGCACTGAAGAGT
>JAOWBJ010055057.1:0-10339 GCA_028566335.1 Monarda citriodora
ACATAGAAATGTTACCATTCCTCGTGGGTTCGACATCCGGACTTCCATATACTATTCTATAGTATTTTGGGGGAAAGAAAAGATTATAAATATTGTTGAGAGTGAGGTTACGAGCATACGACACTCGCGAACTTACCGACCTTTCAGCAAGCGAACTTTAAAATCAGTCCGCGGTGAGGCATAATACCAGCTCGATGAAATCTTAAAGGTGAAGAAAGTAAATATCATGTCCTGAGTCACATGCTCCCCTGTCTAACGACAAAAGGATAGAAGAACGAAGGAGTTCGGAGTCAACTACCCTAGTGGCAGTTGATGAGTCTCTAACAGAGCACGATAGGCAGGATGAAGGGGAAATCAGAGGCCGCTATGCAAAGCATCCTCATAAACAGTTACGAACCTTACCGGAGGGGTATAGGCCCGGTCCAGTGGGCCCGGAATAATAAACTATGCATTCTCCGGTAGAGGAAAAAACAAAAAAAAGGTCCTTAACGGACGACAAGGAAATGGAGGAAATGTAGTTATTTACACTCCCTGCCTAACCACGCCGGGATATACTACAAACGACGATGTAAATTTATCAACGCCTACTTTATAATCTTCTACGGCGTCAGGTACACTACGAGAAGGAATAGAAAATTCTACCCTACCCGATGTTGCTTTAGAAGAGGATGAAGTTTCCATAACTTACTTGGAAATTTCGCGGTTGTTGACGGCGGTTGTTGACTGGAAATAGCAGTGGCGAGGCCGAAGAATGCAAATATTTTTTTGTCTTTTTTGCGTTTGAAAAGTGAGGAATAAAATCCCCAATCGTGCCATATAAACCTAATTTTAGGCGATGATTCACACTCCCGCATTCCTATTAGGCCGCCAACCTCAGGAGTCCAACCGGTGCATTAATTAAAGTAACTGACACTGTCAGTACTTCAGATCTGCGACCTTTCGTATTCAGCTCGCAATCCACTATTCACAATTCGACACAAGCTTGCCTCTTTTCAGCGGGGTGTGATTTATTGACTTTGTCCATCTCGACGAGGGCAATCAGTTCGCAAGCTCACCTCTTTTCAGCGGGGTGTGATTTATTGACTTCGTCCATCTCGATGAGGGTAATCAGTTCGCAAGCTCACCTCTTTTCAGCAGGGTGTGTTTTATTGAGTTCGTCCATCTCGACGAGGGTAATCAGTTCGGAAGCTCACCTCTTTTCAGCGGGGTGTGATTTATTGATTTCGTCCATCTCGACAAGGGTAATCAGTTCACAAGCTCACCTCTTTTTAGCGGGGTGTGATTTATTGACTTCATCCATCTCGACGAGGGCAATCAGTTCGCAAGCTCACCTCTTTTAAGCGGGATGTGATTTATTGACTTTGTCCATCTCTTCTCGACGAGGGCAATCGGTTTACTACCTCATTCAACCCTACTCAACTATCCTACACTACATCATATCCTCATCCCCACCCCTCTTTGGGGGGGGGGGGGGGAGTGATAGTATATGGCCTAACAGCTAGGCCCAAGCAAGAGGCTCAACAAAGATTGTAATAGCCCGAGTTTTAAAATCACTATTAATAAAATAATGGGTTCTTTTAAGACGATGATCTGGTTTCACTTTGTTGATTTGTGCAATAAGGTTAAAATGTGGAGCACTTAAGGTGCTCAGAGTGATAATAAGGTTACAAGTGAGAGGTTAATAAGGGTTATGTTTTGTGTTATTTACGCTGTATTTTCCCGCTTAGTAGGATGTTTTAAAGAGACTTCCTCTTTTCTCTTGAGAATCATCGCTAAAGGTTGTATGTTGAAAAGGGTATAAAACTTAGCAAGTCCGCTCTGACAGTTCAGAGCGAATTCAGAAGTCGCTTTAGGTTTGAAGCGAAGAAATTCGCTTGTGCCAAGTCAAAGTGAAGAGTTCGACTCCGCTCGAGCTGAGCGAGGAGTCACTTCAAGCGAATTCGCTCAACTGAGATTGCTCGCGATCTTAGGTGAGCAAGGGTTAGAGCGAGTTTAGCAAGAGACCGAATCTGCTCGAGCATGTCCGCTCGAGAGGTAAGAGTTAACAAGCAACTGTGAGAAGTATGCCAGGAGCATTAATTACGTGTCAATCAACCCTACCTTTTTCTGCAACATGCCACCACCCTATTGGCTAGTACTATGCGTCCTTCTTTGCAAAAGCCATACCGATTTTCCTTACCTTAAAAATATAATTTTATTTATCCTGGAAAAAGGGAGTACACTACACCTCTATAAATACCCCCACCTTTGAGATTCATTTCTTTGCTGCTATTTCATAAATTTCATTTCAAAATTTAAGAGAGAGAAAGTGAGACCGAGAGTAAGGAGAACCAGTTAAGAACTTGTTCAAGTCCAAGTTTCAAGGTAAAGTCTCCGAACTTTTCGTTTGATAAATTGTTAAAGCTTGAAAGAAAACATTTTGAAATATTGATGTTTTGTATATGCTTGAGAGAAAAACTTTGGTATTTTAAGAAACCTCAAGTCATGTTATGTTGTCAAAAACTCACCTTCCAAACTGAAAGTTTTTCTAAGCCACCGTAGCTAAAGTTTATGGTGTCCTTGTTACAAAAATGTTTTCCTTAATAAAGAAACGAGCATGGAAAGTAGCTAAGAGAAGTCTAGAACCCTTCACTATTTTTACTACTCTTTGAACGTTTCTCCCCTTTTCAAAAGCGAAGTGTCAAACTGTTCCCGTTTTTGATCTGTACCTTATTTCGATAATGCTATGAAGTCTTATCCTGTTAGAGCTTTCCTAGAAAGACGAATATAGGGAAAACCCTATTCTACTAGAGCTTTTCTCGAAGGAAAAATACAAATAAGTTATACACTGCTAAAGCTTTTCTCGAAAGAAGAGAGATAGCTAAAAATCACTCCAACCCACCTCTGTCCCAAGCGATAAGTTAGCCGATAGAACTTGCACCCTTGATTTAAGAATATCTCCTTATGTGTATTCGCTCTTACTTTCTTAAGGGTACGTGAAAGAGGAGCGGTGAGCGAGCAACTGTGAAACGACCTCTACCGAAGCGACTTTTGAGGTGAGCTTTCTAACTACGGACCCCAAGCGGGTTAAAACCCTCGAGCGACGAGTCATCGAACAGATTATTTGAAGCGATTATTGTTAAATCGATTATACATTGCTTTTCTTTTTGAACTAAACATGCTATAAAAGTTTGATGTTTAATGTATGATGCCTATATGTCGGCTGTGTGCCAAGGTTTTTGAGATACGATCGGCCTGAGCATGTGTTGCTCACGTAGTGAACTTAAGGTTCGCTTTGCTTAGGCAAGCGATCGAGGTTCTAGGTTGAGGTCGGCCAACCTCCCTAGATCGGGTTATTTGAGGGAAGATATGGCGAAATACTAAAGTAATGAAGGTTTTACGAGTCTAGGCTCTTTCTAAAATCCCTATGCTCTTATTTATGTATGACTAATAATGAAGTAATTTTTGGGTAAAGTGTCTACTGAGTGCTTAGAAGTACTCAGCCCTATGCACGTTTTCCTTGTGTGCAGGTTGAGCAGGTTATGGTCGAGTGGAAACGGTGACGAGCGGGATTTTGTGGGCAAGCAGTTTCTTTTTGAAGAAAAACTTGGTGGTGCAAGTCCTCATACTTGCATCAAATATTCCTCTTTCGTGTCCAACTCGCTTCCTTTTGTTATGGATTTGTAATGATCAAACAAATGTACCACCCTTCCGCTACAATTACAGTTTTATTTGGATTTCATCTCTATTTTCTTAAGTGATGAGCATTTTACTTTACAAAGCGTTATTCTAGAATGATGCATGTGAGTGCGAACAAAGCAACTATTATACAGCCTTAAAATCTCTTATGGTTTTAACAAAATCGCTCCAAGTCTTTATTTCCGCTATAAGCATCTGAGTAGTCATTTTGCTCATACTAATAATTTGTATTCGAGGCTATAAGAAAGTCCATTGAAGAAAATTATATGCCAAGGGTTATCTTTTCAAAATCCCTCGTTCAACAATTGGCAAGCGACTTTATTCAATTCGTTCAACCTGAGTGATAATCCTCAAGCGACATTTTAAAGAAATCCGCTCCAATTATTTTCAAGCGATCTTCCGAAAATCGCTCGTATAAGGGGATGGTTTTCAAGTGAAGCTTAGCGATATAATCTAAGTCCGAGCGAGTCCTACCTTTCCGTTCGAAGTCTGATTTCCACTTAATTCTAAGGTTTCCGCTATAGCACTCTCTTTTGTTTCCCGTAGCGACCTTCCGGGCTCGGTTTTCTGTAAATCGAGTCTGGGATCGTTACAGCAGTGGTATCAGAGCATTTGGTTCGCTCTGAAATCCAAGTGTCTTCTTCTTTATTAAGTTGTGTCGGTTACGCTAAAGATAAGATTAAGGTTCATCAGCAAAAGCCCGTCACCGCGACCCGACCTGCTCAACACAAACTGATGTACGCTTAGAAGAAGGTTTGATTAAGAATTTACCGCTTGAAAGGTTAAATTCTTAGCTGTCTTGCTTGTCAATGTGCTAGGAGATCACCTGTCTACGTGAAATACTTGTCTGTGTGACTTATGTGACTAATGTGCAATTACATCTATGTGAACCCTATGTGCTTAGAAAGATTTGCTTGTCTACGTGAATTTTACTTCACTACGTGCTCTACGTGAATCTTGTGCACTATACCCAGGTCTTCTAATCCGCTTGAAGAATGAGATGCTTGAACTTAGAAAGATAGCTTGAATGATTGCTTACAATCACTTGAGAACGAAGCGTTGCTTGAGAACATAGTTAAACGAATTATGGAGTTTGCTTCTAAGGTCACTTAGAGTGAAGCGGATTTTTCCGCTATAAGCAAGCTGAGAGGATTTTTGAAGCCATGAAAGGCTTTGAGAGGTTTAATGGCTGCTATGGCCCGCGAAACATAGCGAAGCGACTAGTTGTCAAGCATGGATTTTTCCCTTTTCTTCTTTTCGAGAATATGTAGTCGCGCGAGCATGATGTCGTCCTTTACCGTTTTCTCGAGCATGGGATAATCTGTCCGGAGCGACCAAGGTCCCCGTATTCTTGTTTTAAGCGCCTCGCAAGCGATTTTATGAGCTTTCAAATTCTTAGGATGCCGCTGCGGGCGAAGGATAGTAAGGGAAATTCCTAGAGTTGGGGGAGGTATGGAAGCTAATCCTCCTCCGGAGAGAAGGATTGAAGAGCTTTTTTCTCCAACAGAATCCCCTGACTTTTCACAGAATGAGTGAACCAGCTAGTGCCGAGCTGTGGTTGAGGGCCTTAGAGTGAATTTTCAACTTTTTGAGGTACAGCGACCAAGAGCGCTTGGCTTATGTCGCTTTCCAGATGACGGGATCGGCTAATTTCTGGTGGGAGGGTAGAAGAAAGATTATGACTCCCGACCAGCTAGATAATTTCACGTGGGAGGATTATGGCAAGTACGTGCCAAAGCGTTACCAGAAGCAGAAGGAGGCTGAGTTCTACAACCTCAAGCAGGGGAGGATGACGGTCACTGAGTTTGACCGTAGAATCTGCGAGCTGTCTCGATTTGTGCCGAATCAGATGGACTCCGACGAGAAGATGGAGGAGAAATTTTGCGCGGAGTTAAGGCTCGAGATCCGGATGCCGCTAGCAAGCCACGGAGGGTTGTGCTATGCAGAGTCGCTCAACCAAGCGCTAGATGTTCAGGCCGCTATGCCAAGCGAGCAACCAGTAGTCGCTTCAGCCCCTGTGCTGCCCCAAGGAGAGAAGATAAAATGGAATGATAACGGAGATGGAAGCCGCAAGCGATCATGGCAAGGCCAGCAGCGCCCGCCGCTCCAGAGGCCAGCAAATCCCCACCTCCTGAGCTAGAATGTCTGAGCACCCATTCCATGTCCAAGGTGCAGGCGATTTCATGAAGGAGGATGCCAAGCGGATAGCAACAATTGCTATGCTTGTGGAAGGCCTGGACATTTCGCTTGCCACTGCCCCACCCTCCAAGGCCGCCTGAACCCAGCTCCGAGATCCGCTCCACCGCCCCCAACCCATCAGCTCTGTGCCATCCAAGCTCAACCTAGACCCGCTGCCCCAATCCAACCTCTGAACTAGCAGTTCCGCCACTTTCAATGGCAGCAACATGAGGCTAGAGCGAGCTCTAGCAAGCAGCCGCCCGCAAAAGACAAAGGGAATTTGGCAGGTATGAGAACTCTCAACGACATGCCAATTTTGATTCTGTTTGATACTGGAGCTTCGCACTCTTTCATTTCTGAGGCCTGTGTAGAGAACCTAGAGCTGCTCACTGAACCCCTAAGAACTCACTTGAGCGTTATCTCACCGGTAGGAGGAAGACTATCCATGAATAGGCTGTGCCGTAACCTCGAAATAACCATAGGCTCTCTTAAGCTCGTAGCACGAATTCTCAGTGTTATGATCATAGCGGACGTAGATGTGATCCTGGGGATGGATTGGCTAGCAGCAAATTTTGCTACGATCTCGTGCAAGGAGAGGCAAATTTCGTTTTGAATCCCCGGTTAAGAAGCAACCACGTTCCATGTGATTTCGATAGGAGTCCGCAAGTCGGTTGTTTCGGCAATTCAAGCGGCAAAGTTGATAAGGAGAGGGAATCATGCTTACCTCACTTTCGTGAGTGGAGAACAGAGAGGGAGAGACCACCCGCGGGTGGAGGATGTTGATGTTGTTTGCAAGTTTCCCAATATTTTTCCCGAAGAGTTGCCCGGACTGTCTCCCGACAGAAAGGTGGAGTTCACCATCGATCTAGAGCCCGGATCGACCCCGATGTCCAAGGCACCCTATCAAACTACATCAGAGGAGCTCGAGGAGCTCAAGGTCCAGTTGCAAGAATTGATGAATTTGGGGTTTATTCGTCCGATTGTCTCGTCGTGGGGAGCCCCCGTGTTGTTCGTCAAGAAGAAAGATGGCTCAATGCGCATGTGTATAGATTATCGCGAACTCAACAAGCTCACATTGAAGAATAAGTACCCATTGCCTCGAATACACGAGCATGTTCTATAAGATTGATTCGCGCTCCGGATATCACCAGTTGAATGTGCGAGCGGAGGATATTCCTAAGACTGCTTTCCGAACCCGTTATGGCCACTATAAGTTTATGGTTGTTCCTTTCGGTCTTACGAATGCTCCGGCGGTGTTTATGGACTTGATGAATCGAGTGTCCCATCCTTACTCGGACAAATTTGTCCTCGTGTACATTGATGACATGCTCATTTATTTAAAGAGTTCGAAGAAGCACGAAGAGCATTTAAGAGCGGTTTTAGGATCGCTAAGAGCGGAGAGGCTATTCGCTAAGTTTAGTAAGTGCGAGTTCTGGTTGAATGAAGTGGTGTTTCCCGGCCATATCATGTCATCAAGGGGATTCAAGTCGACCCCGCAAACATAGAGGCGATCAAAAATTGGAAGGCTCCAACTACCCCGAATGAGATTCAAAGCTTCCTTAGATTAGTGAGGTATTCCCGAAAGTTTATTGAGGGATTTTCTCGTATACCGAGATCGCTCACTCAGTTGCTACACAAGGGAGCGAAATTCGAGTGGACATTGGAATGTGAAGCGGGTTTCCAAGCACTTAAAAAGAAGTTAACCACAGCCCCTATCCTAGCGGTTCCTGAGCCAATTAGAGAGTATGTGTTGTACACGGATGCTTCCAGGAGTAGACTTGGGTGTGTGCTAATGCAAGATATGAGGGTTATCTCTTACGCGTCACGACAGCTTAGGCCGCACGAGCAGAATTATTCAACCCATGATCTAGAGCTAGCTACCGTAGTGCACGCTTTGAAGATTTGAAGGCATTATTGGAATGTAGTGAAAGTCGAGATTTATACCGACCATTAAAGCCTCAAGTATTTCTTTGAGCAAAGAGACCTCAAAATGAGGCAAAGGAGATGGCTAGAGTTAGTCAAGGATTACGATTGTGGGATTAACTATCACCCGGGAAAGGCTAATATGGTAGCGAACGCTTTGAGCCGCGAGGCATCGCCTCAACTCACTTGCTTAAGGAATGATGGCTCTCGGAAAAAGTCTTGCTTTCAGGCAGTGGAAGGATTGCTCGTGTCAGAAAAGTCGATCGTAGAAGAGTTTCAGAGAATGTATTGTCTCTGCCGGGGACTATCGACGGAGCGATCGCTATGATATCCATAACGCCCGATTTGAGGGGAAGAATTGTTGAGGCGCAAAGCAAGGACGAGGTTCTTGAGAAAAGAAGAGCGGATTTGAGATTGGGATAGCCCCGAGTGATTCGAGAAGAAGCGGACAACGCCCTCACAATGAGCGGGAGATTATGTGTACCATCAAGCGAAGAGCTTAGGGCGAGATTTTGAGCAAATCCCACCCTACCCCGTATACCGCTCACCCCGTCAATACGAAGATGTATCAAGATCTCAAGGGGAAATTTTGGTGGGAAGGAATGAAGTGGGGTGTTGTCGCTTATGTGAGAAGGTGCTTAGTGTGCCAACAAGTGAAAGCGATCCACCAATGCCCTTATGGAAAGTTGCAACTGCTAGAGATCCCCGAGTAGAAGTGGGACCATGTCGCTATGGATTTCATAAGTGGGACTGCTAAAGTCGAGAAGAGGATACGATTCGATATGGGTGATAGTGGATCGCTTGACGAAAAACACTGATTTTCATCTGATAGAGGTAACCTTCACTTCCAAGAAGTTCGCTCAATTGTATGTGCGAGAGATTGTCTATTTACACGACGTGCCGAAGTCGATCACTAAGGATAGGGATTCAAAGTACACTTCGCGATTTTGGAGGAGCTTGCAGAGCGAGTTAGGGACTAAGATGAATTTTAGCTCCGCTTATCATTCCCAAAGCGATGGGCAGGCAGAGAGGACTATCCAAAACTTAGAGGATATGCTGAGGACCGTAGTGTTTGACCAGAGCGGTCAATGGGAGCCCGCTCTGCCTTTGGTAGAGTTCGCTTACAATAATAGTCACCAAGCAACTATTGGTATGGCCCCATATGAAGCCCTCTATGGGAGGAAGTGTAGATCGCCGCTCTACTAGGATGAAGTTGGAGAGAGAAAAGCGTTTGGCCCTGAAGCGATCGGTGAAATGATTGAGACAATAAGACAAATAAGGTTTGAATGAAGTCGAATTCGCAATAGGTGACAAATTCTTCTTGAAGGTATCTCCGCTCAAGGGGGTTATAAGATTTGGCGTGAAAGGGAAATTGAATACCCGCTTCATAAGGCCCTATGAGATTTTGGAGAGGATAGGCCCCGTTGCCTATAGGTTGGCCTTGCCGCCAAGCTTGAGTAGCGTGCATAACTTGTTCCATGTGTCCCAGCTTCACATATAAGTGTACGACCCGAGACACATAATCCATCAAGAGGAAATTGAGCTCGCTCCCGACTTAAGCTATGAGAGCCGAACCGAAGCGATTATAGATCGCAAGGTGCAACAGCTTAGAAATAAATCTATCATCTCTGTAAAGGTTTTGTCGAAGCACCAAGGCCAAGAAGAGGCCACTTAGGAGCATGAAGAGAAGATGCTAGAAAAGTACCCCGAGTTGTTTGAGTAGATAAGCAAAATTTCGGGACGAAATTTCTTTTAAGGTTGGTAGGATGTAATAGCCCGTGTTTTAAAATCGCTAATAATAATAATAAGTTCTTTTTGAGATGATGATCATGTTTCACTTTGATGATTTATGCAATAAGGTTACTTTGTGGGGCATTTAAGGTGCTCGGAGCGGTAATAAGGTTACAAGCAATAGGTTAATAAGACTTATGTTTTATGTCATTTATGTTTGTATTTTCCTGCTTGCCTTAATTGGTTAAAGCGACTTCCGCTTGTCGCTTGAGAATCATCGCTAAGGGTTGTGCGTTGAAAGGGGTTTAAAGCCTAGCGAGTCCGCTCCGGACAATTCGGAGCGGATTCGGAAATCGCTTCAGGTGTGGAGCGAAGAAGTTCGCTTGTGCCGAGTTGAAGCGAAGAGTGTAACTCCGCTTGAGCTTCGCGAGAAGTCACTTCAAGCGAACTCGCTCCAACTGAGGTCGCTAGCGATCTTAGGTGAGCAAGAGTTTAGAGCGAGTTTAGCAAGAAAGTGAATTTTCAGAGCTAGAAAGGTTACACCTAGAGCGAGTCCGCTCGAGGAGTGTAAGTCAGCAAGCGACTGTGAGAAGCGGTCCAGGTGCATTAATTACGTGTCAGTCAACCCTACTTTTTTTGCAACATGCCACCGCCCTATTGGTCAGTACTATGCGTCCTTTTCTGCAAAAGCCATACCGATTTTCTTTACTTAAAAAAATATAGTTTTATTAATTATGGAAAAAGGGTACACCACACCTCTATAAATACCCCCACCCTTGGGATTCATTTCCTTGCTGCCATTTCAAAATTTAGAGAGAGATAGTTAGAC
>JAOWBJ010055163.1:0-10337 GCA_028566335.1 Monarda citriodora
TATAAAGGGTACCACCAAGTTTTAATGAGTAGTGAAGATGCCCCCAAAACAGCTTTTATTACTGATTTTGGGGTTTTCGCATATAGAATGCCCTTTGGTCTAAAAAATGCAGGAGCAACCTACCAAAGAATGGTCGACAAGATATTCCAGCCCCACATCGGGAAGATCATCAAGGTCTATGTCGATGACATTGTCATGAAGAGCCGAGAGGAGGGTACCTGCATAGGCAATCTCCGAACTGTCTTTGACATCCTCCGAGCTGCCAACTTAAAGCTGAATCCGCATAAGTGCACTTTTATGGTGCGAGCTGGAAAGTTCTTGGGTTGCTGGATAACGCAAAAGGGCTTGGAAGCAAATCCATCCAAGGTTCAAGTCGTCAAGGACATGGAGATACCTAAATAAATCCACGATGTGCACAAGTTGACGGGATGCCTCGCTGCTTTAAGCCGTTTCCTCTCAAAAGCGGCGGAAAAGCAGCTCCTATTCTTCTAAATTTTGAAGAAGGCACCGAACTTCGAATGGAGGGTGGAACACCCCAAAGCCTTTGATGACCGCAAAGGTTATCTTGCCCATCTTCCCACGCTGTTCGTTCCGAAGGAGGCAGAAACTTTGTCACTGTACCTTGGCGCTTCGGGTGAGTCCGTCAGTGCCGTGCTGATCCGAGAGGAGGGACGTCGCCAACTCCCTGTATACTTTATAAGTCGAGCACTCAAAGGACCCAAGCTAAGGTACTAACCATTGGAGAAGATAGCGCTTGCGCTTGTCAACCCCGCAAGACGACTGAGGCCATACTTCCATGCACATCCAATCCAAGTCCTCTCCGATCTCCCACTTCGCCACGTTCTCACCAAGCCTGAAGCCTCAAGTCACATTGCGAAGTGGGCCATTGAACTCAGGGAGCATACGATCTCTTTCATCCCCGAAAAGCCATCAAAGAACAAGCCTTGACTGATTTTCTAGCCAAGGCCAAGTTCAAAGAGGACCCGAAGGCTTACGAACTGATCCCGAAGAGAATTACAACCGAGCAGCCAAAGGAAGCACCTGCGAACTGCTGGCAGGTTTACGTTGATGGAGCATCAGGGAAAGCAGGAAGTGGAGCAGGGATCCTGCTCATCAGTCCAGACGGGCACGAGGTAACCTACTCACTCTAGTTTGCATTCTCATCCACAAACAATGAGGTGGAGTATGAGGCCATCCTTCATGGACTTCGCCTAGCCATGAGCCTAAACATTGAGGATGTCAAAGTTTACAGCGACTCCCAAGTCGTAGTAAATCACATAGTGAGTGCAAGTGAAGCCCGCGGAGAAAAGATGGAAAGGTACCTTGACAAAGTCCGTAGCTCGCAGCAGATGTTCTCGTATTTTGAACTGGTCAGAGTTCCAAGCGGACAGAACCACCGAGCTAACACCTAAAGTAAGCTCGCATTCTCCCAATCAACTAGTTCGCCAGTAGAGGACGTCCAGAGCCGAAGTATCGATGAGGTTGAAGTGAGCGATATCAACGACGAGCCAGGCTAGATGACCCCTATCCGTGCATATTTGGAAAAGGGGTAATTACCTAATGACAAGCTCGAAGCCCAAAAAATTCTAGCCAAATCGCTAAAATACGAGCTAGAACAGGGTGTCTTTACCGTAAATCCTACCTCCAACCCCTCTTGCGATGTGTAGGACCCGATGAAGCGGACTATGTATTGCGAGAAATCCATGAAGGGTCTTGTGGTAGCCACATTGGACCCCGAGCTTTGTCCAAGAAGATTATGCGAAGCGGATACTATTGGCCGACATTGGCTCACGATGCAACCGAGCTGGTCAAGACCTATCCAAAATGTCAAGTCCATTCGAATGTACAACGACTTCCTCAGACCGAGCTCTCCAGCATGCAAAGCCTGTGGCCGTTCATGCAATGGCGGATCGATATTGTAGGACCCTTTGACAAGGCCCGGGGCCAGATGCAATTCCTGATCGTCGCAATCGACTTCTTCACAAAATGGGTAGAGGCCAAACCTTTGGCCAAAATCACGAGCAAGAATGCTCACAACTTCGTATGGAAAAATATCGTTTGCCGATTTGGAATACCACACGTACTAGTCGCGAATAATGGGGCGCAGTTCACGGACAGGGTGTTCAAAGAATGGTGTCAAGAACTTAACATCCAGCAGAAGTTCACTTCGGTGGCCCAGCAAGTTTGCAGAGAGAAGGGTATTTGTCGAGGATGACGTGATAAAAGCCCGCTATACTCTTCAGCTCGATGATCTGTTCATGCTATACAAGAGGCTCGCAGTCATCCCGCCGACCGTAGGCGCGACACTTCGTGATGAGCTTCCTGACCTTTTATATTGGGACACCACCACTTCGCTGCACAAAGATCTCGTACGCTGCATGCTCTTGCGCCATCTTCTCATTCGCCTTAAGTTCACCGGTCGCTTTCTTCAGTTCGATCTTGGTCTCCTTAAGCTGGTCTTGAAGTAGAGTATACCGCGCATGGAGCCTATCATATTTTATTTGGGCCGAATCCGCAACACGGTCACACTCATCTACAGCCCGGGCATACTCCTCTTTCTAGTGCATTAGCTCGCTCTCCAGACCGCTCGCCGCACTAGGCCCAGCTGGAACCATGGTATCGGACTGGTAACACTTGTCCTTCCAAAAATTGATTTTTAGTTTAGGCGGCCTCAA
Source organism: Monarda citriodora (assembly GCA_028566335.1). NCBI lineage: Eukaryota > Viridiplantae > Streptophyta > Magnoliopsida > Lamiales > Lamiaceae > Monarda > Monarda citriodora. The sequence continues at coordinate 2,676 of JAOWBJ010055163.1, forward strand.
GCGATTTCAACAGTTCGTTTATCCGATCAACAAGAGGTGATGCATCATACATTTTGGGAGACGGAGACTGATTACAGAAAAAAGTAAAGAAACAAAAGTTGAACTCAGATATGTGAGGCAAAATATTTCTTTATTTATAACAAAAGCAGTGCCTTAGTAGCACTGTAAGTACATGTTGATCTAAGAAGAAAAACAAAATTACAAGGGAGGGGATTAACCAACCCTAGCACCTCGATCGGTGACCACCACCGGCTCCTCAGCGGGCACTTTTCCTTTGGATACTTGGGAAAAGAGGGCATCGGTTTCGGCCTCCCGGTCGACCTCAACAGCTCATACAGCCTCTTTACTGAGCCGAACATAAGCGGACTCAAGTTCCTTCAGCAGGGGAAAGTCTTAAAGACATGCCCATACCTCTTTCACACCCGGTTGTTCTCCTCATCTATCCGGGCCTTATACCCATACTAGGCGATGTCCACGTTGGGGTGGTCTGTCTTCACGGTTTCCAGCATCTCCACCACCGCCGCCTCGCCAAGTATAGTGCCAAGGTTCGACGCCAGAATGCCAAACCTTGCGCAGAGAGATCAAGCCTCTCCGCAAACGCCTTGAGCAGGGGCCCCTGATCCGCCACCACGTCGGTGGAGAATTGGGAGTACTCACTCCGTAGGCTGCGGAGCTCCAACTTCAAGGCCGTCAATGAAGATTGGGCGGCCTCATCCGATTTTCGAGCTACGGCGGCCTCCGCCTCCTCCGCCCTCCTACAGAGGGACTCTCTCTCCTCTTGCGAGCTGAGGGTGGCCTTTGCAGCGGCCCCCCTCTTCAACAAAGAGGCAGCCCGAGCCATCATTTTCTGACCTTCAACCAGCATCTGCTAAGCAACCTGCAATGACAAAAATCCCATATGAGTTTTCACGGTCACTTTACTGGAAAAGACAAAGAAGGGATTGATTTAATACCTCCAGATCGCTAGGAGGCGGACCGACGGTCGGTTCGGCAGTCAGATCGATCTGCGAACTGACCACCGTAGAAACCTTGGGGGGGCATTTCAAAAAGCCCTGCTTCATCCGTTTGAACTAGGGAGTAGACATGGACGATGCCCCCTCAGTTCGGGGAGACACCACATCGTCCTGAGTCCTATCCGAGGACGTAGCGGACACCTCTGCCCTGCCGGCCTCTTCCTGCCCTTCAACTTGAAGACCATTGCACAAGAAAAGACAAAACCATGTCAGAAGAGTTCGCAATGCAGCAGATCGATAAAACAAAAGTACAGAAAAGCCCTACCCTTCCCCGCCTCCTTCACGGTAGATGGATCATGAGGGCCAGGCCTCTGTTCAGCAGCCTTAATTAACCTCACCTTCAGTTCAGGATACTGAAGGGAGACCTTAATTTTACCTAAAGTGCCATTTCGCCAGGCGAAGTTCAGCACACCTACGTTAGTAGCTCGAAGGAAGAAATATTTCGAGTGCCAGTCTTGGACTTTATTTGGGAGTACAGCCTTAACTGAAGAGTTCGGCGTCAGGTAGTACCAACTCACGGATGTCTTAAAGAAAAAGAAATTTAAAATATATCCCAAGTCAGAGCTCGCTTCGCCTCTGACTCGAGATATGCTAGGTGGCAAATGAATTTGGGGTTATTTGCCCTAGGGGCAGTTCGTACGATGCTAAAAGCGAAATGTACGCAGAAGTAAGAGGAAATCGAAGACCACTGCAAAATGAATCTTCGTAAACAGTGATGAACCTGAACGGTGGGGCACATGCCCTGTCCGACGGACCCGGAACGATGAATTCAGCGCTCTCGAGGAGATGGAACTCGCTACAAAGTTCCCTAATGGCAGACAAAGAAAGGGAAGAAGAGTACCTATTCACATTTCCCAACCCTACAACGGTTGGGAATGACACAAAACCAGGGGTAGAAGATTCTTGCCCTACCCGGTGAAATACAACTTGAGTTGTACCCCAACCCAGAACTTTAAACTCTAGTTTAGAGGACGCAGCTTTAGTGGAGGAAGACATGATAACTTACTTGTTCGAAAATCCTTGTGCGAGAGAGATGAATAGCACGGTACTAACTTCTCAACAAATATCGCAAAGACCAGAGAATATTTGCCGAAATTTTTGCAGAGAGAAAGTGAAAGTGATCACTATGATTTTCAAAAAGCGTATGTTATACGCCTTATACTAAGTGGCGCTTGGCCTCCTGCTTTCCTATTGGCCCACAGGCCTCGAAAGCCCAACCGACGCGATAAATTAACTGACACTGTCAGTGTGACCCTTCACCTTCAGCTCGATGCCTTTTCACCTACAGTTTGCACCTCCCTTCGACTTTAACGGGGACAACCAGTTCATGAGTTCACCTCTTTTTAACGGGGTGTGCTCGTTTTACCTCGTCCACTTTGACGGGGCAACTAGTTCGCGAGCTCACATCTTTTCAGTGGGGTGTGCTCATTTTACCTCGTTCACTTTGTCGGGGGCAACCAGTTCGCGAGCTCATCTTTTTTCAGCGGGGTTGCTCAATCCTACATCATATCCTTACCCCTACCTCTCTATTGGGGGGGGAGGGATGTGATAGTACACGGCCTAATAGCTAGGCCCAAGCACGAGGCCCAACAAAGATGGACCTCGATAAGAGCTCGGCCCAATGCAGTTCGGCCCAAACACAAGGCCATTTCGAAGACAACAAGATCCCAACACAAGATCCAACTCAGATCGGCCCAATTAGGCCCAGTTCGGATCAGGCCCACTTCGACAGCTCGGCCCACAGCTCGACTCCAACACTTCTACAACAAGAAGGATTCCCACTCCAAGTCTATCTCGAAGACATATCATAGAGAGATAGAGATTCGGATATCTACAATGTAAAAGATATCGACAAGACCTCAAGGTTATTCCTATTTAGGCCTAGACTTTGTATTAGAGAATGATTCTACGTGTGAGCTTATAAATAAAGGCGCTAGGATAGAAGAGATGATATACAAACTCTCATACTCTCATACACTAGAGCAATAAACGTTTTTCTCTTCTTCCCCGTGGACGTAGATCTGCCTCCAGCGGATCACACCACATAAATCCCTTGATTTCTTGCATTACTTTTACGTTCTTCATCGTAGTAACAAGGCCCGACAATGTATGATCGATCAGATGGGTACCACCGCCTCTTTCGGCTACTGATCTCGGCTTGAGGGTTCTAAAGCAGCGAAGGCGAGGGCGAACAGGAATTTGAACTTGTCCTCCTCCGACGATGCTACCTTCGAGAGTCCGACTGCTAGTCTCGCAAAGATGGCATAATCTACGAAGTTTGCGAACTTATACAACGTGTACATGAGATATACCTCCATCATGACCCATATCAACTCAACCGGCATCTCAGAATGTGCACGGTTACTGAATAGAATTTCGGAATCCCACCTCGTCAACTTCTTTCCGAACATTAATTTTTTTCATTTCGATTTTTATAGTTTTTTTTATTTGACCATGATTATTTATTTCGTTGTATTGTAATTTTCCAAACGTGCAATACAATCGTATTTTTTTAAAAAATCGTATTAATATCGTTACAATTTTTTTTAGAAAAAAAAAACAATGAAAATCGAAAAAATGATGCAGCCCTCGAAATTCGACGGACTCTGTTGCAGGGCAAGCTGAGACCTCCATTTTCTCATTAAAATATAATACATAATATATTAAAATTATAAAAGGGGGTCGGCGCCACTGTGAACACTCTGATGCTTACCATATTTTCCTAGGCACGATTTTGTTTTTCTTTACTTTTATTTTTTTCTAGAAATTATTCAATTGAATTTTTTTTAAAAAAAAAAATAGATTTGATTATATATATCTATTATTAATAATTATTACCTATGTTCCATGAAATATTTGCATTCGGAGGAGCACAGGTTTTAAGACTGTTAAATCCAATTTTCGTAGAGAATTTGTAGAACGCGACAAAAGCATAAAAGGGATACGAGATTTTACGTGGTTCGATTTACCGGAGTAAATCTACGTCCACGGGAGAAAAGAGAGCTTATGCTTTTATTAGCTTTTGCTCTAAAATACAAGAGAGAGCCAATGAGATTGGCGTTATTTTATGAGATGAGATTCTGCCCTTTTTTCTAACTCTAGCACTTATTTATACACATAATTAGGGTTGAATTGTTGGGCCTATTTCTATTGGGCTTAGCTTGGGCCATATCCTATCACACGTCTAGCTCGAGAAATTGAGGTGCAAGAACATGCTCGAGAAAGCATAATGCAGTTTGAAGAAAACATAACTGACTTGCATGATGGCATGAACGAAGCCAACGAGGGATGCTGGGTGTGGGAGAATAAGTAATACTACTTTTGTCTCATGTATTAGCTACCAAGGACAATGGTATGCAAACCAACGAGCTCCATTAATGTAGTGCATTAGTTTGCTCCTTTTCACACTACTGTAGCTTATACTATTTGGGTGAAAAGGGTAGTATTAGGGTGTAATTTAGGTTGGTAATTATGATGTGATGTTGATGAAAGTTAAAGTAGTTGCTATTTTGGGTAAGGGAGCTAATATATAAAACGCCAAATATAGATTTGGGAACTACTTAAACGAGACAGAAATAGTCAAAGAAATTGAACTAACACGTCTATGTATTTGAATGAACCCAAAACTGCAGAACTAACTAAAGTGTGCATGTCTAAATGAGATTCATGTGCCAACTGCAGAACTAACTAACGTGTGCATGTCTAAATGAGATTGATGTGTTGGCATATTGGTCAAAAGGAACAACACAATATGATAATGGATATCCTGAGGATATGTCCGATATTTTATTATCTAGATAATAATAGATTTAGCTTATCTTTTCCATGATTTAGTATATCCTTTCATAATGTTAGAATATTATTCCCTTGATAGCATTATAAATAGTGGAGAATGTAATATTCTTATTCAACCAAGAAATATAACTAATTGATTTACTTTATTTTTATTTTCATGCACGTCTGTTATCTTCCTTTCTCGCAATATTCTTTTCTTTTCTCTCTTCATACAATAACATCGTATTAATTGGTGCTTTCACTCTTGAACTCATGTTATGAATATTTTTTAGGATCCTGATTTATCTTGGTCCGCCCAATGGGTGCGTCAAGTTGTGGCATATCAACAGCCTCCACCTCTCTTGAACTCATGTTATGGATCTCTTTTGGGATCCCAATTTATCTTGTTCTGCCCCATGGGTGCGTCAAGCTGCGGCCTATCAATAGCCTCTACCTCAACCCCACGCATCATATGGATATTACAACAATGCCTACTACGCATATGACCAGCCGCAACCGGAATCTTATGCACTGCCGTCGAGCCCTTGCCAGCCGTCGTATTTAGAGGTAAACTACGATCCTTACGAACACCATTCATATAATGATGGCGTTCGTTCTATGTGGCGCGCAGTGGCAGCTCAGATCTCTCTGGGTTTCTCAGACTCCTCGTTGAGCAAGAGCAGGAGCGCAAAAGACTAGTCTGATAGGAGAGAGAGCTCATTTAATATATATACCCCACACTAGTTGTTTTCACAACCAATGTGAAATAATTTAGTTTGTAACATTTACGAACACCGTTCATATAATGATGATGTTCGTTCTATGTGGCGCGCAATGGCAGCTCAAATATCTCCGGTTTCTTAGACTCCTCATTGAGCAAGATGAGGAGCGCAAAAGACTAGTATGATAGGAGATAACTCATTTAGTCTATATACCACACACTAGTTGGGACAATTGAGCCCGTAATATTCGACCCCCCATTTAAGGGCCAACGTCCTCGTTGGTCACAGCTGGTTCTTTGCCAAGCCACCACTCCGAGTTCTCGTTGGTCACGGCCAGGTTGTCACGACAGATTCTTTGCACGGCCATCACTCCGTGGGTCACCACTTCGAGTCGGTTCTAAGCGTACTCGTTGGTCACGGCGAGTTCGTTGCCCGACCACAACTCCGAGTTGTTTGGGCTCTCAACGAGAGCAACAATTGATACAGACCAAATAGGAGAACTCAACCCAAAAGACTAGTCTAATACGAGAGAGAGTCCATTAAGTCTATATACCCACACTAATTGTCTCCACAACTGATGTGGAATAATTAAGTCTGTAACACAATACTTCATCCTCTCTATAATGACACGAGAGATCTTAGTAGTTCATGCCTCAACGGTCTCGATAGAATAAGTTTTTAGCAGCGAAAGTTACGTGTTCGATGAAAGTTACGTGCCCAAAAAATTTTGAAGCACAAATCTTGCTCAAGATTTGCGAGGTCTTTCCGAGGTCTTTCGAAAGTACCAATCAACACTATCGGAAGTCGAAATAGACAGAACTAATACCTCTGGAGAAACTGATGACTCCGACAATTATTTTGACTTCGACAACATGAAACATACTCATCAAATATAGAAGGGTACTCTTTTTCCTCGTTGAATTTTTTTCCATTAAAATTTATACCAGATTTTAATGACACTCAAACTTTGAGCTCGAAATCTGATTTTGTGCCACCTTTAAATGGTGAGATGTAGGAAGTGCCACTTTTAAATACTTACATGTAGAAAGTGCCCCTTTCGTTAATTTAATATATATTGGGTCCCATTTTTATGATTTTAAATCTGAAGTGGGTCCCATTTGATTGGTTGGGACCCACTTATTTATATACGTGCCCAGTTATATAAATTTTTATTCAAAATCATAATTTAATTCACTTATTTAAAATCTTTTGTAATATTATACTATTGTACAAAATCTCTTATATTTTAATACATTTATTCAAAATCATAAATTCTTTTGTAATATTGTACAAACGAATATACCAAAAAATAATTTAAAAAAATATAAGTAGGCATTTTTGATCATTCCAAAAAAAAAAAAATATGTGGCTAACTATGTAATATTACTGAATTAATTATACAACAGTAAAATCAAACTAAATAATATGGAAATTATAGACCTGGCGGACGCCTGTTCCGGTGGCCGGAAAACCCTCATCGGCGGGAAAAAAATAAGGCCGCCGATGAGCCTTTTCCGGCCACCGGAACGGGCGTCCCGCTCCTCCAAAATTACCAAATTATTTTTTTTGATTTTGTTAGGTATTTTTTTTGTGTCCCATGCAAATTATTAATTTATTATTTATTTAATGATTTATTAGGCCAAATAATTTTTTTTTGACGAAAATTTACCATATATCCAAAAAAAACATATGTGGCTAACTATGGAATATTCTTGAATTATTATACAACATTAAAATCAAACTAAATAATTTGGAAATTATAGAGGTGGGGGACGCCTGTTCCGGTGGCCGGAAAAGGCTCATCGGCGGGAAAAAAATAAGGCCGCCGATGAGCCATTTCCGGCCACCGGAAGGGGCGTCCCCCACCTCCACACTTACCAAATTATTTTTTCAGATTTTGATATGTATTTTGTTTTGGGTCCCATGCAAATTATTAATTTATTATTTATTTAATAATTTATTAGGCCAAATAATTTTTTTTTACGAAAATTTACCATTCAACCAAAAAAAAATATGTGGCTAACTATGGAATATTCTTGAATTATTATACAACATTAAAATCAAACTAAATAATTAGGAAATTATAGAGGTGGGGGACGCCTGTTCCGGTGGCCGGAAAAGGCTCATCGGCGGGAAAAAAATAAGGCCGCCGA
>JAOWBJ010055268.1:0-15839 GCA_028566335.1 Monarda citriodora
TAATGATAAAGTAATAATTGATTTTGATGAGTGGGACCTACAATTAGAGCCCATCATTGTGAAATTTTTTATTTTAAGACTCTTATGTAGGTGGCAATTTATAGAGCCTCATTTTGGGCTCTCCATTGTAGATGCCCTAAGTCTAGAAAGATTTGCATATCACTCTGATACCTTATAGAGTGAATTAACTTACCACATTCGCTAAAGTTCAAAAGGACCTATCAATCGCTCAGATATCTTAAAGCGAATCCACTTCATTGCTCCGATACCATTCATCAAATTCGCTTTATCTCTTTAAAGCGAATTCGTGAAATCGCTCAAGTCTTATCTAGCGATCTCATAATATCATGAGCACTAATGTTTGTTTTGCAGAGGTATCAAGTTAAGGGGAAAGCATTACAGAGATTTGCTTATTTCTTATCTCTAATATACTCTGATGCTTATCCTAATGATTTTATGCTCTGAATGCTCTTAACATTTTTCCACTTTGTTTTTCTTTGATATCGTAAGCAAAAATGATAGTTTCGCATAAGTTTACGCTCTGATACCTTTATATGTTTGCTCTGATAACTTAGCATAAAACCCTGGTATTAGATCTGATTTCTTAAGCATGCTTCATTCACGCTCTGATATCACAAGAATATGCTTAATGCCTTAGCATATTTCTTTTTATATATATGCTCTGATACCTTCACTATTTAGTTCACTTGAAGGCCCTTAAGCGAATTCCTTTTATGCTCTGATACTTCAAGATAGTAAAGATGAATTTGTTCTGATATGCTACTTTATAGCAATTCTGATTTTGCTCTGATACTTGTAAAAGTTAGTCCATATTTTGTACACGCTCTGATGCCAGTTGTTAATAGCTCTGGTATCTTTTAGACTAACTTTGGTATCATCAAATAGGGGGAAATTATTGGGATATTTAGTGAAGGGTGTATTTATCATTAATAAAAATGATTAACTGTTTTGATTATACCAAAGCCCCTTAGCTAATTATTCATGTTCTTAGATTCATAAATCACCATAGCGGTAGGACACTTGTAATCTTTTAATGTATTGGAGATGTTCACGTGTTAGGGAACTTCAATTTTTCCAAGTGTTTTTCTACCAAGCGAAGACTAAAGTCGAAGCGGATTTGTGCTAGCTAGCGACTTGTCCGGTCAAGCGGTTTCCAATGCAGTCTCTCATGATTCATACCTCAAGCGAAAAGCCTCAAGCGAAGATTTCTCAAGCAGAAATGTTCAAGCGGAATCTTTGAAGTAAAGTTTGTCAAGCGAAGCTAACCCGCTCCAAATGCTCAAAGTGACTTATCTACTCAAGCGGAAATCTTCAAGCGACAACTTCAAGCAGACTTGTCATGAGCAACATTCAAGCAAGGAAAAAGAGTCAAGCAAAGTTTCTTCAAGCAAGACTCTGCAAGCGAGTTTCATCCGAAAGTCGCTTGAGCTCTTTCAAGCGACTTGCTCACTTTGCTTGAGCTCTTTCAAGCGACTTGCCCAGTTCGCTTGAGCTTTTTCAAGCGACCCAATCAAAAGGTTCCAAGAGGATTAAAGTCCTTAAAGCTCTGACAAAGAGCAATGAAGACTAGGAGTTCACTTCAAGAGATTGAAGTGACCTCAATCAAGCGAAGAATGTATGCGCAACATTTAATGAAATTCATTGTCACAAAGACACGTGTCTATGCGTGGATGGCCAACCGCTCTGCATGTCAATTTGCAAATCTTCAAAGGATAACCTTGTACAGATTTGACTGTAGAAAAGGATGAAGCCAGCACCTAACCTAATCAAAGTCGCGGACTTCAAAAATTATAGAGGAAGAGACGTTGGACAAATGGTTTCTCTCTAACGGCCATTTCACCAACATCTCCTATAAATAATAAAGATCAAGACCAGGAAGATTAACTCAACTTTCGCGATCAAAAAGTCGTCACTCTGCAGAAATCTTTCTAAAAGCTTAAATCGCTCTTAATCTTCCAACTCTAGTTCTTACTCAGAACTAAGTCCTTAGAGTTGTGTCTTGTTTAGTTCCTTAGAACTATCTAAGTTCTAAGAAGCAGTAGATCCACATACCTTAAGTATTCTAGAATCTAACTTGAATACTTAGGAAGAAGATTATCCTATCTTTCCTTTTGCTATCATTGTAAAAGGATAATCTTTTAGTTAGAGATCTTTTTATAGATTCTACAATCTTTGTAACTGTCCCGAGAGAGACCGAATTCACTCGCGTTTAGCCAGAGGACGCAAAATCTGTGCAACTTGTCTTACCGGGGACCGAAGAACCGGGCATCGTCTTTCTGGGGACTGAAGTACCGGGCACCCTAACTTTGTTTGTGGTATTTCCTTCCAATTGGAAGAAGAGTGGACATAGGAGTTTCAGTCTCCGAACCACTATAATTCTCTGTGCTCGCTTACTCGCTTTATTTCATTAAGTCCTTATTGCTTTGCTTATTGCATAACTTAAGCAAACACATACACTTAAGCAAACAGACTGTTTTTCTAAGCAAGAGTTTTTCTCTCAAGCACTTACTCGCTCACCAAATTCTGCTCGCTCGTAGCTCTGAGGAAGCGACCTTTACCGCTCGAACTTATCCGCTTGCTAAAAGTCGCTCGATCTTAGCCAAAGCGATTTTCTTTAAAGAGAGGTTTTATAATTCTCTTTAAATTTGAAAAATAGGATAAATACTTAACACACTTATTCACCCCCATCTACCTGTGTTAGTGTTTTCCGGGCCAACAGTAACATTGAAGAGGAAATGGGTGTTTTTACCCAACAAAGTTAACTAAACATATATTATGCCCACCACATTAAAAAACTTAAATATTAGTCAATCTTTGTATTTTCGGACCCTTTTACCTCTGAAAAATTCTAAAATCCCTAACTAATCCCCGAAATGAACAAAAGTGAGATATCGCCCAAATTTCTCATTTCAAATTTCAAATCCTCTCTCTCTTTAGGGCAAAAGGTTGTGTCTGCCTTCTTCCAAACCCTACTCCACACCCTCCTCCTGCCGGAGCTCTGCTTTGCCGCCATCAACCTCCTCCGCTGCCACTTCTCCGACGAGATCTACACCGCCGTGCAACTCTACCCAAGTCCTCCGCCTCCGTCAGCGCCTCCGCCTCAGCCTTGCTCGCGCCCCCATCTCCTCCTCCTCCACCTCCTTCGCCCTCTCCATCTTGTTTGATTTTTCCAGATTTTGGGGAGGCTACAATTTTACAGATTTGGGGTGACCAAAGAGAAGGAGAAGGAGACTCTGGAGGGGGATGGGGATGAATATGGGTTATTTTAGTAGGAAGTCAGAAATCTTTGAAAGAGAAGATGTAGATGAGATAGATTAGTAAACGTTCAATTAATTTTTCATTCAAAGAGGGAGAGGAAATGGGTGAAAGAGGGAGCATGCGCAATTTTTTTTTTTCATTTCCATTCTATTTGTTTCTTTCTAGCTTCTGATTTTGATTTTGCTGGCTTTTGGATTTTAATTCTGGGCGAAAGAGGGAGCGGTGATTTTGATTTTTTTATTCTGCTCTTTTTATTTTTTTAATTCGAGAGAGGAGAGGAAATGGTTTTTTATTTTGGCTGTTTACTTGTTTACTGTATTCTTTTTTTTAATCCAGTATTTTGGTGCTATTGATTTCATTTCTTGTCCTTTTTAATTTGGTGCTATTGGTATTATTATTGTTAATAGTACCCATAGTACCCATTACTGAATGGGTACTATTTATAATAATAGTACTCATAGTACTCTTTCAGTAATGGGTACTATGGGTACTATTAACAGTAATAATACCAATAGTACTCATTCAGTTACGGGTACTATGAGTACTATTAGTGTCAATAGTACCAATAGTTCTATTACTGAATGGGTACTGATCGATCGTGCTTTGTTGGACCTTGTTACTATGACGAAGAACGTAAAAGTAAAGTATGAACGCAAGGGATTTACATGGTTCGATCCACTTGAGACAGATCTACATTCACGGGGAAGATGAGAAAAGTGTTTATTGCTCTAGTGTGTGAGAGTTTGAGAGATTGTGTGTCCCCCTCTTCTATCCTAGCGCCTTTATTTATAGGCTTACAAGTAGAATCCTTCTCTAATACAAAGTCTATGCCCAAATCGGATAACCTTGGGGCTTTATCGATATCTTTTACATTGTAGATATCCAAATCTCTCTCTCTCTATGACATGTCTTCGAGATAGGCTAGGAGTATGAGTCCTTCTTGTATGGGAATGTTGTAGTCAAGCTGTGCTGTGGGCCGAACTGCTGTCGAAGTGGCCTTGTGTTGGGGCCAGACTATCTTCTGAGTGGGCCTTGTGTTTGGGCCGAACTGCATTGGGCCGAGCTCTTCTCGAGGTCTTTCTTTGTTGGGCCTCTTGCTTGGGCCTAGTTGTTAGGCCATGTACTATCACATCCGCTTCAAAGAGAGGTTGGGATGATGATATGATATAGGATTTAGCATACCCCGTTGAAAAGAGGTGAGCTTGCGAACTAGCTACCCTCGTCGAGATGGACGAAGTCAAGTGAGCACACCCCGCTGAAAAGAGGTGGGCTAGCGAACTGGGCACCCTTGTCGAAGTGGACGAAGTAAAATGAGCACACCACGCTGAAAAGAGGTGAGCTGTAACGGGTAGCTAGCTGAATGTGAAGGGTCGCCGAGCTGAATGTGAAGGATCGCCGAACTGGGGTACTGACAGTGTCAGTTACTTTAATTATTGTGCCGGTTGGGTATTCGAGGCCTGTGGACCAATAGGAATGCAAGAGGTTGTACGTCACTTGCTATAAGGCGTAACACATACGCTTGTTAGAATCATTTTGCATTCTCGCTTTCATTTTCTCTCTGCAAACTTTCTCTGCAAAAACTTGCGATTTCCGGTGAGATACCAGTGCTACGCCGTTCATCCTCATTTGTGCAAACAACTCAAACAAGTAATTATATCTTCATCTACCAAATCAACATCTGCTAAGGTAGAATTTAAGATATTGGGTCGTGGTACAACTCCGGTTGTATACCACCGCGTAGGGCAAGAAATTGCTACCCCTGGTTTTGTTTCATTCACAACCATTGTAGGTTGGGTAATGTAAATAGGTATTCGTCTTCTCTTTCCCTTCCTGTAATTAGGGAGTTTAGTGAGTTTGGGGTACCGAAGAACGCTGTCTTTTTGTCACCTCGCATATCTGGGGTCAGAGGCGAAGCAACCTCTGACTCGGGATATGATTTCAAACTTCTTTTTCTTTAAGACCTCTCCGAGCTGGTACTACCTGACGCCGAACTCTTCGGCTAAGGCTGTACCGCCGAACAAAGTCCAAGATTGGCACTCAAAATTCTTCTTCCTTCGAGCTGCCAATGTAAGAGTGCCTGACTTCGTTTGGCGAACTGGCACTTTAGGTAAAATAAAACTCTCCCTTCAGTATCCTGAACTGAAGGCGAGGTTAATCAAGACTGCCGGACTGAGGCCTGGCCCTCATGATCCATCTACCAAGACGGAGATGGGGAAGGGTAAGGCCTCTCCATACTCTTATTATAGCGAACCGCTGCATAGCGAATGTGTTTTTGTTTGTTGTTGTGCAGTGGTATTTAAACTGAAGGGCAGGAAAGGCCGGCGGAGGCCCATAGGGTTGAAGTGTTGAGGACTTAGGACGGAATGATGTCTCCCCGAAGTGAGGGGGCATCATTTGTTCAAGCTGTCGAGCTGAAATGGATGAAGTAGGGTTTCAAACAGCCCTCCAAGGTCTCTGCGGTTGTGGAGTCGTAGATCGACCTTACTGCCGACACTACCGTCGATCTGTCTCTGTCAGATCTTGAGGTATTTATCTTATCCCTTATTTGTCTTTTGTCAGCGAACTGATTAGGAAGACTCATGTGGGATGATTTTCTTTGCAGGTTGTTGAGCAGATGTTGGCTTAAGGTCAGCAGATGATGGCTCAAGCAGCCACGCTGTTGAAGAGGGGGGCCATTGGGAAGGCCACCCTTAGTTCGGTTGAGGAGAGGGAGTCTCTCCATAGGAGGGCGGAGGAGGCTGAGGCGGAGGCCGCCGCAGCTCTCAAATCGGAGGAGGCCGCTCAAGCTTCATTGGCGCCCTTGAAGATGGAGCTCCACAGCCTTCGGAGCGAGTACTCTCAGGTCTCCGCCGATGTTGTGGCGGATCAAGGGCATTTGCGGAGAGGCTTCTTCTCTCTACGAGGTTCGGCGATCTGGCATTGAACCTCGGCAGTGTACTTGGCGAGTCGGTGGTGGTGGAGATGCTGGAAACCGTGAAGACCGACTACCCCAACGTGGACGTCACCAAGTACGGGTACAAACGCCGATCAGATGAGGAGAACAACCAAGCTCTGGCTGAGGAGGTATGGGCGGGTCTTCAAGACTTTCCCTTGCTGAAGGAGCTTGAGTCCGCTTCAGTTTGGCTTACTGAGGATGCGGTGCGAGCTTCTGAGGTCGGCCGTGAGGTTGAAGTCGATGCCCTCTTCTCCCAAGTGTCCAAGGGGAAAGCCCCTGCCAAAGTGCCGGTGGTTGCCACCGACCAGGGTGATAGGGTTGGTGATTCCCCCTCCCCCGCAGTAATTTTTTTCTTCTTTTTGTAGATCACCATGTAATCACAGTGTCGCTACGGCACTGCTTTTGTTATAAATAAAATAAACGACTGTTTGACTCACACATCTGAGCTCGATTTTTTTACTTTTCTTTCTGTAATCAGTCTCCATCTCCCGAAATGTATGAGGCGTCGCCTCTCGTTGATCATATAAACAAACTTTTAAACTCGCTTGAGGCTGCCAAAACTGAAATATCTTTTTGGAAGGACAAGTGTAATCAGTTCGATGTCATGGTTCCAGCTGGGCTTTGTTCTTCGAGTGGGCTGGAGAGCGAGTTGATGCACTGGAAAGAAGAGTATGGTCGGGCTGTTGAGGAGTGTGAGCATGTTGCGACCTTGGCACAAATCAAATATGATAAACTCCATGCGCGATATACTCTTCTTTAAGATAAACTGAAGGAGGCAAAGAGCAAACTGAAGGAGGCGACCAGCGAACTGAAAGCGAATGACAAGATGGCGCAAGAGCATGCGGCATACAAGATCTTCGTGCAACGAAGTGGTGGCGTCCCGATATTTAAAGTCAGGAAGCTTGTCACCAAGTGTAGTGCTTATGGTCGGCAGGCTGACTGCGAGCCGCTTGTACTGCATGAACAGATCATCGAGCTAAAGAGAATAGTTGGCTTTTATCAAGTCATCCTCGACAAATATCCTGCCGACTTGTTGGAGATCGCTCATACGTTAAAGAGGTCATTCCTTCTACTTCAGTTGTTGCTGTGCGCCAGCCCGCACGAGCTGTGGAGTCTCGGCAGGCTCAACCTACAATGTCTGGATGTCATAGAGGTGGAAGGTCCGCAGGACAGAGTGTGACGGGCCGTGGAGAAGGAAGAGGACAAGGTTGGGGTTTCGACCTTGATGCTGTGCTCAACACAGACTTTAGCTCCGGCGAAGATTTTGTGAGCAAATGGCTGAATTTAAGTCCATCCAATAGGCCTCCATGAACTTAGTGTTGTAATAGGATACTTGTATTTTGTAATACTTCTGTCATCTGATAAATAACAAAGTAAAATTACTTCGTCATTCTTCATTTATTTTGCGAACTAGGTTACTTATCTTTTGCGTTGACATATGTCTCTGCTCGTTTGAAGTATAATTGCTTCTTTTTTGTGATGACCGAGGTCATGGCTAATTTGAAGCGAAAGTGCTCCTTCTTTGCAATGACCGAAGTCACGGCTGGTTTGGAGTGTGTGTACTTCTCGTTTGCGATGACCGAAGTCAAGACTATTTTGAAATAGTGGTTTCTCCTTTATGGGACTTGCAAACCCTTAGGTCGGGTTTCATGAGTCCATAGATGAATTTGATCTCATAAGGGGGCCAGCCTTAGAGAAATTGTGTGTAAATTTTTACGTATAAGTGAGACATGCAAAACATGTAATGAGACTCATGAATGAAGAGAATGAATTTTATTAATGTAGGTCGGAATTCCAAAAGAATAAATGAAATAATATATTTACATGAAGCCCTAAAGAATGCAATTCTATATGTCTACTCTATACTTCACTCACTTATACATAAAACTTCTTCAAATTGGAATATGCCAAGTGCGGGGTAAGTGCTCACCAGATAATTAAGCTTCTTCAAATATCCCATAAGTGGGAGCTGGGGTTTTTGCATCAATTCAAATCTACAAAAAGGTTTTATGCAATTAAAAGGTCCGTTGAGCGCCTCACGGCTATGTCATAATAGATCCGAACACTTGCCCCCGAAGTCGCGGTATTTATTTCACTCAAGATTGGGTCTAATCCATCAACCTGCTAGTTCTTTTTATGAAGCACAAACTAGCTACTTTAGCGGCTTGGCCAGTTACTCGAGATTCTCGATTATTTTATTTCCTAATGTTAGCAATGTACAGTGGACAAATAGGATTACAAGATCTTCTGCGATCTGGTATGGTCCTTCCCATGTGGCTTCCAATTTGCTGAGCTTTTCTGCTTTGTTGACATCATTGTTGTGGAGTACAAGGTCTCCGATCTGGAAGTGATGGTGCTTCACTTGACGGTTCTAGTAGCGAGCTACTTGTTGCTTGTATCGAGTTTCCTTTATGAAGGCGAGCTCTCTCTTCTCCTCCAACAAGTCTAGGTCGGCTCGTATGTTTTCATCATTAACCTCCTCGGAGAAGTGTATGACACGAGAACTTGGCATCCCGATCTCGACTGGTATGACTGCCTCGGTGCCATAAACTAGGTTGTATGATGTTTCTCCATGTGAGGTTCTGGGGGTAGTCCGGTAGGACCATAGGACATTGGGTAGGTTCTCCACCCACCTTCCTTTAGCTTTTCCTAGTTGAGATTTCAGTCCGTTCACGATTGTTCGATTGGTGACTTCGGTCTGTTCATTGCCTTGAGGATGAGCCACCGAAGTGAACTTCTGTTGGATGTTAAACTCTTGACACCATTCTTTGAACACCCTGTCCGTGAACTGTGTCCCATTATTCGAGACAAGTATGTGTGGTATTCCAAATCGGCAAACGACATTCTTCCATACGAAATTGAGGGTGTTCTTGCTTGTGATTTTGGCCAATGGTTCGGCCTCTACCCATTTCATAAAGAAGTCGATGGCGACAATCAGGAATTGTAGTTGACCCGGGGCCTTGTCAAATGGTCCTACTATATCGATCCCCTATTGCATGAACGGCCACGGGCCTTGCATGCTTACGAGCTCGGTCTGAGGAAGTCGTTGTACGTTTGCGTGGATTTAACATTTTGGACAACTTTTGACCAGCTCGGTTGCATCGTGAGTTAACGTCGGCCAGTAATATCCGCTTCGTATAACCTTGTTGGACAGAGCTCGGGGTCCAATGTGGCTGCCAAGAGACCCTTCATGAACTTTTCGCAAAACATAGTCCGCTTCACTGGGTCCTGCACACCACAAGAGGGGTTGGAGGTAGGATTTGTGGGGGAGAACGCCCTGCTCTAGCATGTATTTCAGCGATTTGGCGAGAAGTTTTCAGGCTTCGAGCTTGTCATCTGGTAACTTTCCCTTTTCCAAAAATTCTCGGATAGGGGTCATCCAGGTTGGCTCGTCGTTAATGTCACTCACTTCAGCTTCTTCTATACTTCGGCTCTGGATGTCTTCGACTGGCGAACTAGATGATTGCTAGGATGTGAGCTTACTTAAGGCGTCAGCTCGGTGGTTCTATCCTCTTGGAACTCTGACTAGTTCGAAGTACAAAAACATCTGTTGCGAGCTATGGACTTTGTCGAGGTACCTTTTCATCATTTCTCCATGAGCCTCACTTGCACCCAATATGTGGTTTACCACGACTTGGGAGTCGCTATAAACTTTGATAGCCTCTATGTTAAGGCTCTTGGCGAGGCGAAGTCCATTAAGGATGGCCTCATACTCCACCACATTGTTTGTAGTTGGGAACGCAAACCAAAGTGAGTAGGTTACCTCATGCCCGTCTGGACTGATGAGTAGGATCCCTTCCCCACTTCCTGCTTTCCCCGAAGCTCCATCCACATAAACCTGCCAGCAGTTTGCAGGTGCTTCCTTTGGTGGTTCGATTTCAACTCTCTTCGGGGTCAGTTCGGGAGCCTTTGGATCCTGTTTGAACTTGGCCTCGGCTAAGAAATCGGCCAAGGATTGTCCTTTGATGGCTTTTCGGGGATGAAAAAAATTGTATGCTCCCCGAGTTCGATGGCCCACTTCGGAATGCGACCTGAGGCTTCAGGCTTGGTGAGAACTTGGCGAAGTGGGAGATCTGTAAGGACTTGGATCGGATGTGCATGAAAGTACGGCCTCAGTCTTCTTGCAGCATTGACTAGCGCAAGCGCGATCTTCTCAGTGGCTAGTACCTTAGCTCGGGTCCTTTGAGTGCTCAGCTTATGAAGTATATGGGGAGCTGGCGATGTCCCTCTTCCTGGATCAGCATTGGACTGACGGACTCATCCGAAGCGCCAAGGTACAGTGACAAAGTTTCTCCCTCCTTCGGAATAGATAATGTGGGGAGATGGGTGAGATAGCCTTTGAGATAGTCAAAGGCTTTGCGGTGTTCCTCCCTCCATGCGAATTTCGGTGCTTTCTTCAAAATCTGGAAGAATGGAAGTTGCTTTTCTGCCGCTTTTGGGAGGAAACGGCTTAAAGCATCGAGGCATCCTGTCAACTTGTGCACATCGTGGATCGATTTGGTATCGCCATATCCTTGACGACTTGAACCTTGGATAGGTTCGCTTCCAAACCCTTTTGAGATATCCAACAATCCAAGAACTTTCCAGCTCACGCCATAAAAGTGCACTTCTGCGGATTGAGTTTTAAGTTGGCAGCTCGGAGGATGTCGAAGACAGTTCGGAGATCGCCTATGCAGGTACCCTCCTCTCGGCTCTTCACGACTATGTCATCGATATAAACCTCAACGATTTTCCTGATGTGGGGCTGGAATTTCTTGTCGACCATTCTTTGGTATGTCGCTCCTGCATTTTTTAGATCAAATGACATCTTTCTATAGGCGAAAACCCCAAAATTAGTAATAAAAGTTGTTTTGGGGGCGTCTTCACTACTTATTAAAACTTGATGGTAGTATCTTTTATACAAGTCTAAAAAACACTTTGAGTAGTGCTTGTTGAGATTGGTGTAATCTATGCACATCCGCCACCCTATTCCAACTTTTCGGAACATCACAGGGTTGGCTATCCAGGTCGGGTATTTGACTTCGAACAATATTTTCGCTTGGAGTAGCTGCTTCACCTCGTCCTGGATCACCCGGTTTCTCTCCGTAGTGAACTGTCGTTGTTTCTGTTTCACCAGCTTGATGTTGGGGTCGATATTGAGTCGGTGAGTGATAATGTCCGGGGACACCCCGGTCATGCCAAGGGGTGTCCGTGCGAAGACATCTCAGTAATCCTTGAGGAGCTGGATCATTTGCAGCCTGAGTTGAGGAGGTCCGGCAAATCTAACCTTGATGATCTTGGTTGGTTCGTCGTCGTATAGTGGGACCTCCTCGGTTAGTGGTGCTTGGGCAGACGGTGTCTTCTCTTCTTTCAGCTTCGCGATCTGCTTTGATTGCTATTCCTAGTGGTGCCGCTCAGTTGTCTCGGCATCTCGCTGTGCGATCTGCATGCACTCCTTGGCCCGCTTCTGGTCGCCTCTAACTGTGACCACTCCATTCTTGGTCGGGATCTATATCATCATGTGGTAGGTCGATCAGACAACTCTGACCGCATACAGCCAATCCCTTCCAAGTATGATGTTATAGGGCGACGGGGCTCGTACCACAAAGAACTGGACAGATGTGGTGGAGCTCGCTGGAAATCGTCCCACAGTGACGGGCAAGCTTATGACTCCGTCAGGTCGCATCTCCTTTTGCGCAAAACTCTTCAATTGCAATGGTGCTGGGGCTAACTGAGCTGCATCAATGCTCAACTTGTCAAAGCACAATCTAAAAAGAACGACGACGGATGATCCACTATCTACGAACACCCGATGAACCAATTTGTTCGCGACCCCGGCCTGGATCACGATAGCGTCATGATGCGGGGTCTTGGCTGGGACTGGATCGGCCTCGGAGAAGGTTATGGCCTCCTATTTCTTCAGCCTCTTGCCGGCAGGCTCCTCCGAACTTGGACTCCGGGCTTCAGCTTTGAGGGAGGACTTGGTCTGCCCCAGTGGCAGTCCGGTTGGCCTCGATCGTCCCATCGAACTTGGGCGTGTCGTCTTCGTCGTCATCCTCGGGGTCCTACTTCGCCTTTTTGTTGTCTTAGGCGTTGCGGCCATCCTTTCCCCGATTGCGACGTCGTTTATTCTTGCCTTGCCCATTGCCATGACCTTGATACCTCTTGAGGGTACCATCTTGTACCAAGGCTTCGATACTCTCCGTGAGGTCTCTGCACTCCTCCGTGTCATGGCCGTGATCCTCGTGGAAAGTACTGTAGTGTTTTTTTGACCGGCGATCAGTCGGCCTCTGCCTAGGGCTAGGTTCCTCGAACAGGTTGGTGTACAGTTCATAAATCTCCGCCCTCGGCTTCGTCAGCAGAATCTATTGAGGCTGGTCGGGATTTTGTCGTGGTCCCAACCTAGACTCAAAACCCTGGCGAGGTCCTAGCCTGGACTCCAGTGGACCCTTTTGTAGCCTTTCATGGACGCTGCGGCAACCTGAACTCTGGTTCCCGCGATCTGCAGCCTGCTTCTTCTTGCCGGATGATTCACCTTGATCCTGATCGCGTTTCCTCTAATCAGCGTCATCAGCCCGGGCATATTCATCGGCTATTTTCCAGAGGCCAGCTTGTGTCTGAGGCTCCCGTCTGACGAGCTCTCGGTATAGGGCACCAGGTCGCAAGGCATTCTGAAATGTCGAGATGATGAGCACATCGCTGGCATCATCGACCTTCAATGCTTCCTGATTCAACCGTGTGAGGAAGTCGTTGATTGATTCCCCCGGCTTGTTTGATCGTTAACAGTTGTGCCGGGGTAAACTTAGGTTTCGCCTTTGGGTGGAATCTCCGCTTAAAGATCTCCACTGGCTTGTTGTACGAGCCAATGCTACCCGGCAGTAGGCTATCGAAGCACACCCGAGCAGTGTCGACCAATAGCTCGGGGAAAACCTTACATATGTGGACATCATTGAGTCTCTGATTCCACATGCTATACTGGTAACCAAGGAAATTCCTCGGGTTCCTTTGGCCATCATAAGGTGGAATGCTTGGTACCTTATAGCGGCTTCGGAGGCGAGCTTCATAGATTTTGCTGGTGAACGGGGTGGTGAGCATCACGTACCCTTCGAACCCTTCACCTCGGTGATGGGATCTTTCTTCTGATTGAGATCGCGGAGGAGACCGATCCTGCCTATGGCGCAACCTGTGACGTCAGGGTGACTCGTCATGTTAGCTGTGATGGCGGTCTCGATCTCGGCTGCTGCGACCTCGAGGCGCATGTCGAGGCGGAGTGCGGCTCCGGCTGCGACCTCTTTTATGTTCCTGGACAATTTCCAGGCTCGCGTCCTTATTCTCCCGTTGTCGAGTTGACCCTTGCTGTTCTCGTGGGCCTTCCTTGTCGAGGCCTCGGGTTTGCTGGAGGTATTAGACAAGTTTGTCCTCGTTTTCCTCCAGAAAACCCCAGATTATGATATCGAGTCTGGAATGTCGAGTGGCAGCGGCATGTTGGCTCCCCTCCTTTTTGGAAACCGATCTCTCTGCCTTTCTTATCAACTGGAACCTCTTCTGGTACGATGTTGGGGTCCGGATTCAACTGAGGGTCCTTCCCAGGTGCATGCGGGGCGGCTTCGGCGTCTTTGTTGTTGTTGCCACCCGCGACCATGGAAGCGTTCGATCTGGTGTTCTTCAGCGGCATAATTGAACAAGGTAGTGAAAAACTTTGATCAAAACACCAGTATAAAGTTTGCACAGATGGCGTCAGTGATAGATTGTGCTTTTGTCGGGCCTTGTTACTATGACGAAGAACGTAAAAGTAAAGTATAAACGCAAGAGATTTACGTGGTTCGATCCGCCTGAGGTAGATCTACGTCCACGGGGAAGAGGAGAAAAGTGTTTATTGCTCTAGTGTGTGAGAGTTTGAGAGATTGTGTGTCCCCCTCTTCTACCCTAGCGCCTTTATTTATAGGCTTACAAGTAGAATTCTTCTCTCATACAAAGTCTAGGCCCAAATCGGATAACCTTGGGGCTTTATCGATATCTTTTACATTGTAGATATCCAAATCCGTATCTCTCTATGATATGTCTTCAAGATAGGCTTGGAGTAGGAATTCTTCTTGTATGGGAGTGTTGTAGTCAAGCTGTGCTGTAGGCCGAACTGCTGTCGAAGTGGGCCTTGTGTTGAGGCTGGACTGTCTTCTAAGTGGGCCTTGTGTTTGGGCCGAACTGCGTTGGGCTGAGCTCTTCTCGAGGTCCATCTTGTTGGGCCTCTTGCTTGAGCCTAGTTGTTAGGCCATGTACTACTATCAGGTACTATGGGTGCTATCGTTACTATGGGTACTATGGACACACAGTAAATCTAAAAATCTAAAAAAAAACTCTAAAAAAATCGATAAAAAATCACAAGAAAAAATTTAAAAAAATTGAAAACGAGTTAGGAAATCTTAAAATTTAAAAATCGAATCAGTAAAAGTTGAGAAAATCTGAAAGTCGATAAATTTGAAAGTCAAGAAAAAAATAATAAAATCCGAGAAAAACAAAAAAAATCAAAAATCAATCAAAGTTTACTCATTAAGGGCATTTTGGTCCAAAAAGATAAAAAATTAAGTAGAATTTGTATTTTTAAGTTGATAGACATAATTTAAATTTTCTTTAACATTATTGGGTATCTCAAAATTTTCCTAAACATAGAAAATAATTTTATAAATATACTTTCATGTGCATGATAAAGGGGACATATTAGTTTAAAAAAAGAACAAGAAAGAAAACTAAGATGTCACATAGGCTTATTCAACTTGGGCATTAAACAAGACATAAGTTGCTTGCATTATTTCAATCCACATATTAACCACCATACCATACGTATTATGTTCAAGAAAGTCAATTAATATGTTAGATTTAACAAAAGAAAAGGCTACCTCTATACATACTACAAATTTTTAATGATAGGTATTATCTTTGACGAAAATAAAGGTTATTTTTTAAGACGAGGGGAGAAAATCTTGAAATTGTTATTTTAAACATTTTTACTCCAAGTCATAATAATATTACTGACGTGGGTTTGAATTGCTACATATGTTTCCACACACCTTAAGTCTATTTTCTTCGTTAAAAAACATAACATAAAAAAACATAAAGGTCACATTATAAATTAATATTTTCTATTATCGTCTTATCCCTTTATTTTATGTCCATACGAAATACTCATTAACTTTTTCACCAATTTTCTAGTCAATGACACATTTGTTCTTTTAAAATCTCAAGTCATGTCATCGAATCAAACATCAATTTTCTTCGGTCCTTATTTATTTCTTCTTCTTCTTCTCTAGTTTTTGAATTTTTATTGCAATTGTCAACACTTTCTTCTTCACTTTCCAAAATTCAATCGGAACTCTTCCCCTCGTACAAAATACTCCTCATGTCCCGATCGAAGTAACCTGTTTGTTTTTCCTTTTTTTTTTTGAGTTTTTGGGCGCGTATTTCCACCGAAACCTAATACGAATTTTATAATATCGTTTTGAAATATTTTTTTTACGAGGTGATAATACGTGTCCGAAAAATCAAAAAATAAACATGACATTTCGACCGGGATAGAAGGAATAGTATTTATTTACCTGATAAGTTGATTATCTTTAGATAATTGATATCACATGTTTGATCTCACCAATAT
>JAOWBJ010055269.1:0-10337 GCA_028566335.1 Monarda citriodora
TCTTCATGGCTATCGTTTTGGTCTTGTTGGGTGTTGTAATAGGCTTGTTGCTTGTCCTAGTGGCTAGATGCTTTTATGTTACATGTGTTTAAGAATTTGTATGACTATAGATTGGGATTATTCAAACTTATTTTGCTAAAACTATGTAACTTAATTCTACGAATTCTATAAATCTTATTTGTAGTAGTATCGAATTTTAGTTTGATTGTTTATTCATTTTTTGGTACAACAATTTACTTTATATTATTGCTTATAATGATTTGCATATTTCTTTCGAAGATATGATGGCAGCCGGTAGCAGACAGCATGTGGCCAAGTGTTTAGGGACTCCACCACCCGGTTTTTGGATACGCACCAGTGACGGGGGTATGTATCCATGCTAGTGCTTTATATTAATTCGTCTATGATTGATTAACGTGATACTTATCTTATTTATGAATTTGGTTTTTTTGGGAATTGTAGATACGTACACTATCAAACCCGTTGGTGATGATCCGTGTTTGCTAACTGAGGATGGTCATGGTCAGTGGTTCGACATCACGCTCGCCAAATCTCACGTCTCGGGCAAGTTCACCATAGTGAGTTTATTTTGATCATCCTATGTCTTTAACATTCTTTGTATGACTTTAAAATTATTCGTAAAATTATCCCCATGTATGTATGTAAACTTCGCAATTTTTTGTCATTTCGCAGAACCTCCCGCGGAAGGTGACTAATAAAATTCAGGAAACTGTCAAAACGGTGAAAATAAGTCATCACCATGAAAGTTGGGACATAGAGTACTATAAGGTTGCCTACCGATGCCGTCGATTTCGAGCAAGGGACTGGAAGAAATTCATCACCGACAACTCCTTGCGCGAAGACGACCAACTCTTCTTTGAGATTCAGGATGCTAACCACCTACATGTGCACATTCGGGTAGTCTTCCTTCGTCAAGCACTGTGGTTATGTCCTTGCGTGGTTCCTCGACTTCGTTGCTACGATTTGAGGATGGAAGCGGACGACGGTGGCAGTTTGGTCGCGGATGACGCCGGTGTACCCAAATACCCGGAGGAGAATGGTGTGATCCTACTTGATTAGTCTCTTATGTATAGTTTGGTACATATATCTATTTTGGCATGTGACGCTGGTGGTTTTGTATATGGAATGACTAAAACATGAACTATGCTTTTGTTGTTGTGGTCTAGTTAGCAATATGACTACTACACCCCTATTTTGATTATGGTAATGATATAACATTATGCCTTGTATGATAATTGAAATGGAATTACAATTTTATGTGTTTTGTTATTTTTTTATGTTAAAGTAACAAAATACAATTATTTAGACTTCGGCAACATTCGTAGAAACATAACTTCCATTTCTAAAAAAACCGCACAAACTTATACGTCCTCCTTTTCAAGGCTGGAAAGGCTTCAGCGAGCTGCATGACCCGTTTGTTGATGCCTCAAACTTTTTGAGGATGGAAGAAACGTCCACCTTATTCGCATTGGCGAACAATCTACGGTTGACGGGAAGATGTGGTTCTTCTAGAATTTTTTCAGTTCCGACGCCCTTCATAGTTCCGAATAGCTTGAGAGCAATTTGAAATGTGGTTTGTCTTCGTAATAGTAAGCTTGACAAAGGTAGTGTTCCTACATGAACTAAATTATATTAGTCACTTGTTATTTTACTTTAAATTAAAAAATGCCTACATTACCTCAAACAGACGCATCCACACTTTATCATCGGCTTCCACCCTCCCCTTTGATTCATCCCATCGTGCGTTTTTTTTCCCTTCAAAATGATAGTAAATGCATCATATATATCCTTCAAGATACCATAAAACCGACCAAAGACGTCCGAGAACTCGAGGTAGACGTGGTGGTTGTTCTTCAAGTGGTACATGGCATGGATTATTGCCTCATCGACATCTTCGCGTCCACGGACTTCATGATTTTCAAGCTTTTCATTCATCACCTTTAAGAAAACACTATCGAGCTTTTTGTTCCATGGATCACAGTAGAAGAATGATTTTTGGTTAAGGTCAGAGTACATTATGTTAAGGCAAGTGCAATAGCGGTGGGCATCAAGCCATAGAACATCCAATATTTGTAGTAGTGCTGCTTGTTCATCTTCCTATCACGTGAATAATCTATACAAAAATTACCGATACGTCAAACATGTGAGTTCTTGCATCAATGTGAATGTGATATTTGATTGACATTTTGGCATTTATATGTAGTGGATTCTGTATCCAACTAGGTTCTCAATCTAATAATTCACATTTCAGATAGGATAGTAAGCTATATAGCTTAGGGAGAGTAGTGTGGGCCAACCTCAAAATATATGAGCCGGGGCTCAAGCTAATTGTTGTGAAAACCACCCGCGACTGAGCCAATTATTATAGAAATTCCGTGAGCAACGTGAGCCGCGGGTGAGTAATTGAGCCCCGGGTGGATCTTTGAATTATCACTTTCACCCAAGGTTGAAAGTGAGCCGCGGTGGACATTCACATGAAAAGGGGACAGAGGCTAGTCTCATCCGCCTCTGGATGAATGAGCCGGGGCTGGGTTTATTGGTTTAATCCTCGTGCTTTCTTAAACGCGACCCGTGGTTCAACCCTCGTTTCGCGGGTGATACAAGCTTTCAAACGTGTGAATTTTCATATTAATAATGATTTTTAAAAACTAATTAAGATAATTATATTAGAAGATAGCAACATTCGAAAATACAAAATATGGTTAACTTACAAAACGAACACAACTTCCTTAGAGAAATACATTGATCATACCCCTATTCTAAGTCCCATTGCTTCAAGGCTCCAAAGGGTTGGACGACCCCATTGAGCTGCTTCCACTTCCGAAATCGGGCTTCCTAGGCATTCTACCTTCTGGCAACACAATCTGCTTGGAAGAAGAAACTGCCATCTCATTAGAATTGTCATCATGTAGTGAACGTCTAACTGGAACATGGGGCAAGTTGAGTTCTTCAGAAATTGTGTCCGTTCCGACGACCTTCGTAGTTCCGAATAAGCTTGAGAGCAATTCGTAGTGTGGTTCGTCTGCATAGTAATAAGCTTGACACATATAGTGCTCCTACAAAAAAATTATGAAATAAGTGCCTAGATTGGTTAGTTCACATAACCAATTCTATCTTTACCTCGAATAGGCGCAACCATACGTTGTCCTCGGCTTGAACCTTCCCATTTGGTACATCCCACGTCGTGTTTTTGTTCTTCAAAATGCAAGTGAATGCATCGTATCTGTTCTTGAGGATGCCAAAAAAACCTTTGGAAGACGTCGTCGAACTTGACGCGGACATTGTGGTCCTTCTTCAAGTGATGCATCGCATGGCGTAACGCCTCGTAGAAATCGTCGCGTTCCCTGCCTTCATGCGTTTCAAGGTGGTCTTTCATCAGGTTTAAGAAAACACCGTCGAGCTTCTTATTCCATGGATTACAATAGAAGAAAGAGTTCTGTTCTGGGTAAGTGTCCATGTTCAGTTAAGTTGATGAGATTTTGAGAAATAGTAGTGAGCTTTCATTGAGAAAATGGAATATATATAAAAGTTCCTATATGCATGAAGTTGGAAAGAATAATACTGGGATGCATAATCCTTACACGTGAATAATCAAGCCAAAAATGTCCGAATTGTCACACCTATGAGTGACAACCATCAATCGGCTATGCAATTTGATTGACATTTTGTCATTTTCATGCAGACATATATGGCCAAGTTCACAAGCAAAACAGTAGGTAATCAAACAAAGGAAATCCAACCAAATCACAAAGAGCTAAACATACAAGTACATATAATATAGTTTAACACAGTTTACTGCACGTATGTCCATCAATGCTAATTAAAAACAAACTTACATGAAACATTAGTACCAAAACCCAAAAGTTTAGACCGCAAATAGTTTAGACATGCCAGAAAAACATAAATCCCATCATAATATCAAATTCATAACTACATCTCTTTCAAACGACGAATGTAGCCGGGGCGTTTCTCAACCTTCATATGCATGAACAATTCAAGACACCCCGGCATCTTCAATAGTTTCTCCCCGACTACATACATGTCCTCGTCTGACATACTCGGGATTGTCTCCAGCATTGACCACACATCACTCCTCAAGTTGTTCAAATCAGCTTGCTTTCCAAAAGTCTTATTAAAGACTTCGTACTTAGCTGCATTGGTTTTCTGGATGTCACCCACAAGATCGATCAACGAGTGAAAGCATTCTTCGAACGCAACCTTCTTCTTCTGAGCCCTTCTGCGCATGTTGGCCTCGTAAGTGGAGTGGCCAATACTCTCGACGGGTGCCGGAGCAGTGGCAGGAGCAGGAGGGGGCTCTTCGGCATCTACGTCTATAGGAATATCATTGTCATCTTGTCTCGGCATGAGAAGAGAAGTAAGGGACATGAACAAGGACACTACATCAGAGATGACGAATAGTAAGAAAGGAAATTTATCGCAGAATATTGGAATGCCGGATTCAGAGCTCACGCCACCAAGAACTGTGAATGCCGCTGCAAACATGATAGTAGCAACTAGAGCTGTCGCAACATTGCTAGAGTTAGCTGTGCTTCTCATCCACGCCTCGCCTTCCATTTTCAGCATTTGGTGCTTTTCTGAGAAGAGCACTGTAGGCGTATCAAATTTATTGTTCGTCCATTCTCTCCGGGAAGGATGAACGAATTTCTCCACTTCCTGTGCCATAATCAATTGAGTTTTTTTTTCATTGATAATATAAACATATTAAGAGAGACAGACAAATTACCTTAAACTACTGGAGTTCGCGTTGCATTTGCAGAGCGGGACCAGCAACAAGATTGAGTTTGTGAGAAGGGGCGATCTCAGCACACAAGTGCATGAAATTATTCCCCATATTATCAACGGAGTCATAAAAGTTGAACTTGCGGTCGCTCATATCGTAAATTAGATTGAAAACATTTTCATGGCGCTCTGCAGCTGCCACAGAAAAAATGTCTCTGCCGGTATCAGAGTCCCTGGCAAAAATGGAGGTCGGGAAAATATCTGCGATCACTCGTACTACCTCATGGTTACCATGTTTAGCTGCTAAGATAATGGACTCTCTGAAAATATCCGAAGCTTTGTGGTAAGGCAAAGACGATGAAATATTCTGGCATAGGGATTTGACCAGTTCCAGTGCCTGTTGATGCATCTTCTTCTTTCGAGCAATGGTTTTCGCTCGAGGTACTGCAAAATTTACGAATTAATCTTAACACTATCACCTCTAGAGAAGGATATATCAAAGTCTCAAAGTTAATTAGTGTACAACACATAATCCTCACCTATATGCAGCACAACTTGACTCATCACGACCTTAAACTTGGGTGAAGAAACTGTGCAGATGTCAAAAATAAACTCTAAATTCAGTGTACCATAATTGATATTTCTTTTGCATTAGTAAAGACAAACAACGATTCAATTAGTGACTTTCTGCCATTTGGAGCGTCGTCCAAATGGTTTACAATGTCACCACTCACCACTAGTAGAAAATGTCCGGTTAGATCTCCATGATGACGAAGATGACTCCAAGGGAACACCTTACATCAACAACGTACGTTCAAAAAAAACCCAAAACACATGAGACTTTAGGTACACAAATATATTCTTTTATATAAACATATATATACTTCCTCTCTCCCTTTCATCTTAACCACATTTGTACACACACGCACACACTAATGCATTGCCTTCCATTTAGCATTATGACTTGCAGGACAATTATTTATGTAATGTGTTTTTGGGTTTTTGACTTGCAGTGATTCACTTTACATTATTTATAAAATAACATGATAATTAGTCTTTGCAAATAACAAATACTTACAGCGGTAGATGAAGTTGTGCCAGAAACTGAGTGATTCTCCATGTGGGAATGAACTAGACATTTGAGCTAACGTGGACAAGGCAGAGCCGTCTCTACCATCTACCTCCGACGATCTTACCAAATCTGGGTACTTGTCCACCAAATCCAACGCCACATCTCCATTCAGGAAAAGAAAGATATTAAGGTTGGAAATCAGGATAGCAATCATTGTTGGATTAAATTCAATACTACCTTCTTCCCCTCCTATTGTGCCTATTTTCATATGGCACAATAGCCGAGGGAAGGAAGATTAGGAAAATAAAGTAAAAAAACAAAAAGCTTGATTTTAAAAATACAAGAAAAGTAAAAAAATTACAAAAATTAGGCACTTAAATCCAATTAGGCATAGTGGGCACAAAAATTGTGAGCTTTAAGGTTTCTATTTAAGGAAACAAGCACAATAGTGTGAGACGTTCCAATTGGGAAAGCGAGCGCAATAACAGGGGTCCCAATTGGGAAAGCGAACGCAATAACAGGGAATGGAAGTAGTAGTTCGTGGATATTCTCATTCTGATTTTGCTGGATGCAAAGATACCAAAAAGTCTACATCAAGCTATATTTTCTTAATAGTTCGAGGAGCTATATCTTGGAAAAGTGCGAAACAGTCACTTGTAACTACTTCCACACTATGGAAGCAAAATACGTAGCATGCTATGATGCATCATAGCATGGGATATGGGCTAACATTGCGTGACCTCACTTAAATTTAAGGAGGACTAGTCAAAATAAACACGTTGGCTAACATTGCGTATATTTTCGAGTTACCATTGATCTATGTCATTTAACTATATTTGTATACATGGCCATTGATGAGCTTAGTCATGATTAATATGATGAAGATTGCTTTGATCATATATGGATGTAGTCAATGGAGGGGATTGTTAAAGGCAATGATTTCGCAATCGGACTGGACCGGCCTGTTGAATCGGACGGATCGGGACCCGGCCAGTAAATCGGTCCGGTTGTTGGTGTCAATACCGGTTCGATAATAATCCATAATAAAAATTGTTAGAAATTTAATAAAAGTTGGTTCTAGCTCAGTTGGCAAGTGTATTAGCCTTAAGGCTCTAACAAGTTGGTGGGTAAGAGTTTGAAACCCATCTTAGCCTCTTTTTTCATTAATTTTTATTTTCAATGTTATATATCTATAAAGTTATATATATATATGTTGCCCAAGTGGGAGATTGTTGAATTAAATCCAATAATATGTGGGTAAATATATAATTAATGTATATGTTATTATATTATATGTGTAAATAATAATATAGTAATAATTGATTGGATATGGAAGGAAAGTTATTTCCTAATCATTATCTCTTCGGAAGCACCTTTTCAAAGAGACACGACCAATGATAAATAGGGGATCTGGTCCCAAGAAGTAGAACACTAATTTTCTCTGTATTTTCTATCCCCATAAAAAATACTACATTCATCCCTTGTTATTGTGTCTGTTTCTTTTTTAACTTCTCGGCACGCATTTCCACTGATGCCTAGTACGAGTTTTAAAATATATTTTTGAAGTATTTTTTCTTTTACGGGATACTACGAGTGTTGAAGTATCCCGTAAAAGAAAAAATACTTCAAAACTATATTTTAAAACTCGTACTAGGTTTCGATGGAAATGGGTGTCAAAAAATTCAAAAAGAAATAGGCGCAACTATGGCTTCAGGTTCCGCTTTATTCAAGTTTTCTCGGATTATTGTCGTAGAATCGAATATATGACTTAAATTATGATTAAAGCATTCCTATATTATGTGAATGATTTATTCTTACAATCATATCATATATCATAAAATGTTATAATTTGTCCCACATCGATTGAAGATGGTTTCTAGAACCTTTTCATATGGTAAGGTTACCCTCCCCTTCATAAGACCTTTTGAGGGGGAAATGAACCCAATACTCATTTCTCAACATGGTATCAGAGCCGGACCGTGAGGGATGTGTGTTAAAGCTTTCCCTCCTCTTCATAACACGGGGAAATGAGCCCAATATCCATTTTTCAACATAAAAAAAGTAAATGATAAAATGGTAAATTAATTAGTCCAATGAACTGACCAAAGAATCCAGAGGCTGTGACAGCCATGAGAAGCCGGACGCCCAGATCTCCGACGAACGGATTATTATTCCCCGCAAGAGGATCCGACTTCCGAATCAAGTATGTGAGCATTTCCTTCTGGCAATGAATCGCCGCTATTTGCACTGGCAGCCGCTTGGAGCCATTCATGATGTACTGCAGATCAGGTTTCTGATCCACCAGCATGGCGGCGGCTTCTTCGTTTCCGACTCTGGCTGCATAGTGCAGGGCAGTGTCGCCGAAGTAGTCCTTGAACGCCAGCGCCTCATCCGGCAGCAAGCTTAGCAGCTCTCTCACGAAATCGTTTGCTTTTCCCGTCCCGACTGCCACGTGGAGAGCCGTCTCCCATCTAGAACTGATTATGGCCTTGGCGCGCTGGCCATCTCGTTGGAACAACCTATCCGCAGTCTCCCAGTCACCTGTCAGAGCTGCTTTATATATGTCTGGGGAGTTCTCTCCTGGTGTCGGCAGCCATACTACCTTGGTCTCCCCTCCAAGTGAGGCCGTTCCGAATCCCGTTGGGTGTTCAGCTGGCTCGATCGTTGGAGGTGGAAGAGCGGACCACAATTGAGGTGGAGCAATCCCCATTGGGGATCCAAATGGCCCGGTCGGCTCCGGTTCCCAGTAATTAGAAATTGGACCAGTACGGATCGTGTTGAACCCCCCCGCTGGGGCTTGGAATGCATGCGGTAAGCTTTCTTGGGGTCCCTGATGGTCATCGCTGCCGCCGTCAGGATCGCGGCTGAAAATCTTCCTGAGGAACGAGGTCACGTAGCCTTTGAAGCCAACAATTGAGTGACGAGTGTTTTGGTTGTCCATGATAGAGCCACAGCCAAAAATATATGAGAAATGAGGATGTATCTCATCATTCTGTGCTATATTCAACTTCTAAACTCCAACTAATAATTGAGTTATGGTGATATGTTCCTTTCGAGGATTTCATTTATTTGAGCATCTTTTCCTAGAACGATCGCATCTTTCCGCTGTATTTTTTTTTTTCTTTTTTTTAACAACAAATTCTATTCTACAATAATCCTACCTAAACTACTCGAATGGGATTCGAACCCCCACCACTGGGAGCTTAAAGTTCCACTGCCGACCTTGGTGTCCACTGGGCTAAGTGCCCGAGACTTTCCGCTGCTTTTCAATTTAAAATATTTAGCGAAATATTTTAAAAGTAACGTTGTGATCGCGCGTTGTGTCGAAAAGAATTAAATATAAATTGTATTTGCGTCAAATGAATTTATTAGCAAATTAAAAATAAACGTTATTGGTCTGAGAGTGAGAGTAGACCCAGAAGTAGAATTAAAAAGAAAAGAAAAAATACACCATCAGAGAATCGAACCTGGATTTGTACCTTGCGTCACTTTCTATTTTTTTTGTGGGAGTATTTTAGAAATTAAAAAATATTAACATTTCTATTTGAGGGGTGAATAATTATTATATAATACTACCTCCATATCTTTTCATTAGTCTCACTTTCCTTTTTCATACATCTCATATGTTAGTCTGATTACCCAAAAAATGAAACAAATTACTATCACTTCCCAACATTACATCACGATTAAATTCAAATTTCAATCACTTCCCAACTTATAATCATAATTAAACTTAAATTACAATTACTTCTCAACATCCCATCACTATTAAACTCACAATTAAAACTTTAATGGTCCCACTTCCTTGGCTATTGTGTCCAAAGGAAGTTAGACTAATTAGAAGAGACGAAGATAATATAAGTATAGATGATTATGGAGAGTTTCTAAAACCACTACAGTGCTACCCACTCGCGCGAGTACAAAAAAATCAAGCACTACGCGTCCGCCACTTCGTACAGTATCTATAATAAATCTCTATAAAGAAATTGGATGACTAGCTACTCAAGTCAGGGCCTTAATTCCACCGTAAAAGTTAGCTTAAGGGCGGAGGATTGACCCTCTACTTAAGTACCCATTCACAATTGCTTGTGATTCTGATGTGGGATCGTCTCAATTCGACCCCCTTAAGAGCCGGACGCCCACGGACGGCTCTCACTCTGGTCCCACTAGGTAGCCTTTTTCCGCAACGTTCACGGACGGCTCTCACTCTGATCCCTCCAGGTAGCCTTTTCCCGCAACGCTCATGGACGGCTCACTCTGGTCCCACCAGGTAGCCCTTCTCCTAGGTAGCCTTTTCCCGCAGCACGCCGAACTCTCAACGAGAGCACCAATTGATAGGGATTGACTCAACAAAATAATTGTATTATCATATGAACGAAAATACAGAAGAAAGGGGTACCTGTTTCCGAGACGTAGCAAAACGCTTCCAATCTCGACGACTCGATCTAATGAGACTCTATAATATTTATAGAGTCTCCCCTGCTTGATTCGGACTATACGATCC
>JAOWBJ010055380.1:0-10334 GCA_028566335.1 Monarda citriodora
TTAGCAGCTTGGCTTTTAGCCTTAGCGGGTTTCAAGATTGAAGCCGCTTGAGGCTTAGGCCTATAAACCTTAGGTCTACTGTGAGAGTGAGTCTCACAGCAGCATGTGCAGTGGTGTGCATAAATGGGCTGAGCGACTTTCCCGAACCGAAAGTCACTTGGCTGACTTCGCTGAGCGAAGTCGCTTCCAAAGTGATATCTTTGTGAGCGCAAAGTACGTTTTGGAACTTCATCCTCGGCATAATGCCAAACTTGAGGATGGGAAGGCTTAGGGTTTGAGCGATAATTCCGTTTTTGATAAGAGTTCGCTCTACCCTAAAATTCCGCAGGTAAATTAAAGCGATTTGGAATTCTCTTCTGAGCGGGCTGCCTTCCCCCTTGGTTAGCAAACTACTTTTGGGGTCTAGAAGGAGCATTCCGTTTGGGCCTCAACTGGTCCTTGGCTCTATTCACCTTAAGCCAGTCACTCCCTTGAGGTTTAAAAGCAATTTTGGGAGGACCGCTTGGAACTTCCTTCTCTTTCTCTTTTCCGGTATGTATCAAAGATTCAGTGGGCTTCTCCAATACATTCATAGAAGAATATACAAAGATTGGACTGGAAGAGGTAGAGGGCTTATCGGGAACAACAACATACACAATCCTTTCCTTTGAGCCATGATGCAGAAAGGATTGCTCTATATTTTTACTCGCTTGAGATGCGTCATAAAGAGATTTGAGCTTAAAGGTAAGGTGCTGTTCACACCCTTGAGCGGTCTCCAACTTCTCTTGGAGATCAATAAGCTTGCTTTCCAAATCGCTTAGCTTCTTATTGCTAAGAGCAATTTGGGTCGCTTGCTTGGTATTCTCCAAACGACTGTCGGCAAGCGATCGCTCAAGTTGCTGTCGACTCGCCAACAGTTCCACGTATTCATTATGCTCACAAGCGACCACGCTTTGCTTTCCCTTGAGCAGATCCAGCTCTTGGGTCAGCTTTGCGTTGTCGCTCATATAGCGACGTACCAGAACTTACAGTGCTTAGTTATTCTCAACCAAGTCAAGATAGTCACCAAGTAGCTCATTATCGAAGAGCGAATCTGTGTCCTCCTCATTTTCCTGAGGAGTATCTGGAATGCTCACACGTGTGCGGGTGTAATGGATGAATCAATGTTCACAAAGAATTACCTCGTCCTACGCTTCATTATCACTCATAGCCATGAGATTGGACTCAGGCTCTTCCTCATCGAATGCCGGCAATCCCATGTCAAGCGACAACTAAGCCGCTTCAGATTCATCATCTGTGAACTAGTCCTCATCATGGTTGACCCCGTCCACAGGCATGGCTGCTTCCTCCGCAACATAAGCTTTGCGGGAATTGATCTTGGCATTTAGCTCCTCTCTCTCTTTCTCTGAAAGCGAGGGGCATTCTGACTTGTAGTGGCCGACTTTGTAGCACTCATAACACTTCACGGTGTACTTGACACCGGAAGATCCTCGAGCGGAACTGGACTCCGCTTTTCCCTTGCTGGGCAAGCGACCAGATGGTCCTTGCTGCTTCCTATAGAACGCTTGTACTTTGCAGCACGAGCGTTGGAGGTATTGAACCCTCGGATTAACGAAAGAGTGAACTCTTTCAACTCCTCCTTAGACATATCCCTTATGTCTCCATGAGAAAAGGCGCAAGAAGAATCCGCTTGTGGAACATCAACGGCTTTGAAAGCGAGCCCCTTCTCCGGGATAGTCTTCACTTCCTCTTCGCTCTCTCTGACTTTCTTTTTATTGATGTGGAATTCCATAACCTTGAAGTCAGAGAATAAGGCCTCAGGGGATTGAGCACCCAAGTCCTTATTGAAGAGGCAATTTTCCTTGATTGTCTGCCACTTGCCAGAGAGGGCATGGCAGACCTTTGCGTTCACCTCCTTGTGCGAGAGCTCCTTGCCCAGAGTGGCAAGCGATGTAACCAAGTTCAAGACCCTTGTCTCGAACGCCTCCATGCTCTCGCTCGGATTCATCACTAACGCCTCAAATTCTCTCATGAGGACGGACAGCTTGTTTTCTTTGATCTTTTCCGTCCCTCGTGAGAGGAGGGCTAGTGTATCCCACATCTCCTTAGTAGTCTTGCACTTCATAATTCTGGTCAGGTGTGCATCTGAGACTGTAGACTGGATGACATTATTCGCTACGCGGTCAAGATTTTCAACTTTAAAGTCCGCAGCGGTAAACTCCTCTCTCGGCTTCTCGGTATAGCTCATTTGAGTCACGCCTTCTTCGGTCGTCACTAGCTTGGTGATTTTAATAGGCCCATTAGAAATAACCTCCCACATTTGATCGTGGAGGGAAGCTAGATACGATTCTACTCGGAAGCTCCAAGTATTATAACCTTCAACGGAGAACTGAGGTAG
Source organism: Monarda citriodora (assembly GCA_028566335.1). Taxonomy (NCBI): domain Eukaryota; kingdom Viridiplantae; phylum Streptophyta; class Magnoliopsida; order Lamiales; family Lamiaceae; genus Monarda; species Monarda citriodora. The sequence continues at coordinate 2,378 of JAOWBJ010055380.1, forward strand.
AGATCTTGTAGAAGTCATCTTTGGAGATGGTTAAATATATGTAAGAAGTTGTGTACAAATTAATTCAAGTTTTTTTCTTAAAAAAAATATATGTTCAAAGAACACAACTAAGTCGCTTCAAAAGTTTTGAAGCGGCTTTGATATGCAAAGCAGCAATTCTAATGAACTCCCGCTTTGATGCCACTTGTTGGCCCAGAAAGCACTAACACACGTAGGGGGGGGGGGTGAATACGTGTGTAGAGGATTTATCCTCTTTTTCAAATTTAGAGCGAATTAGTAAAACCCCTATTTTAGAAAATTGCTTTGGCTAAGACCGAGCGACTTTTACCAAGCGGATAAGTCCGAGCGGCAAAGGTCACTTCCTCAGAGCTAAGAGCGAGCGGAATTTGGTGAGCGAGTAAGTGCTTGAGAAAAACTATTGCTTATGAAAACAGTCTTGTTTGCTTAAGTGTGTGTGTGTGAGTATATGATAAACAAAACGATAAAGACAGAATGGGAGATAAAGCAAGTAAGCGAACACAGAGATTCATAGTGGTTCGGAGACTGAAACTCCTATGTCCACTCTTCTTACAACTGGAAGGAAATACCACTAACAAAGTTAGGGTGCCCGGTTCTTCTGTCCTTGGCAAGACGGTGCCCGGTACTTCGATCCCCGGAAAGACGGTGCACAGAACTTGCGTCCTCTGGCTGAACTGAGTGAATTCGGTCTCACTCGAGACAAATACAAAGGTAGTTGAATTCTCAACCAAGATCTCTAACTACAAGATTGTCCTTTTACAATGAGTGCAAAAGGAAAGATATGATAATCTTCTTCCTAAGTATTCAAGTTAGATACTAGAATACTTAAGATATGAGGATCTACTGCTTCTTAGAACTTAGATAGTTCTAAGGAACTCAACAAGACACAACTCTAAGGATTTAGAAGATTTTTCTGAGTTCGAGCTAGAGTTGGAAGATAAAGAGCGATTTAAGCTTTAGAAAGATTTCTGCAGAGTGACGACTTTTTAATCACGAGAGTAGAGTTAATCTTCCTGGTCTTGATCTTCAGTATTTATAGGAGATGTTGGTGAAATGAATGTTAGAGAGAAGCCATTTGTCCAACGTCTCTTCCTCCATAATTTTTTATGTCCGCGACTTTGATTGGGTTTGGTGCTGACTTCGTCCTTTTTTGCTGTCAAATCTACACTAGGTTGTCCTTTGAAGATTTGCAAATTGACATGCAGAGCGGTTGGCCATCCACGCATTGACACGTGTCTCTGTGACACTGAATTTCATTAAATGCTACGCAGACATTCTTCGTTTGATTAAGTTCGATTCATTCTCTTGAAGTGAACTTCTTGTCATCAGTGCTTGTCAGAGCTTTAAGGACTTTAATCCTCTTGGATCCTTCTTAGCGGGTCGCTTGAAAGAGCTCAAGCGAACTGAGCAAGTCACTTGAAAGAGCTTAAGCGACTTTTGGCTAAAGCTCGCTTGCAGAGTCTTGCTTGTCGAATCTTTTCTTGACTCATGTTCCTTGCTTGAATATTGCTCATGACGAGTCTGCTTGAAGTTTTCGCTTGAAGATTTCCGCTTGAGTAGATAAGTCGCTTTGAGCATTTGGAGCGGGTTGACTTCGCTTGACAAAATTTCGCTTCAAAGATTCCGCTTGAACATTTCTACTTGAGAAGACTTCGCTTGAGGCTTCTCGCTTGAGGTAGGAATCTTGAGAGACTGCACTAGAATCCGCTTGGCCGGACAAGCCGCTTAGCACAAATCCGCTTCGACTTCAGTCTTCGCTTGGTAGAAAAACACTTGGAAAAGTTGAAGTTCCATAACAAGTGAACTTCTCTAATACATGAAAAATTACAAGTGTCCTACTGCTATGGGGAATTATGAATTTAAGAACATGAATAATTAGCTAAGGGGCTTTGGTATAATCAAAACAATTAATCCATTTTATTAATGATAAATACGCCCTTAACTAAATATCCCAACAAATTCCCCTTTTTTGATGATACCAAAACTAGTCTAAAAGGTACCAGAGCTATTAACAACTGGCATAAGAGCGCGTACAGAACATGGACTAACTTTTACAAGTATCAGAGCAAAAATAGAATTGCTATAAAATAGCATATCAGAACATAATCATCTTCACTATCTTAAGGTATCAGAGCATAAGGGAGGTTCGCTTAAAGGTTTTCAAGAGAATTATAGTGAAGGTATCAGGGCATATATAAGTAAAAACAATATGCTAGGGTATTAGAGCATTAAGCATGTTCTTATGATATCAGAGCGTAAATGAAGCATGCTTAAGAAAATAGAGATAATACCGAGATTATATGCTAGGTTATCAGAGCGAACATATAAAGGCATCAGAGCGAAACTTATGTGAAACCTAACATTTTGCATAAGGTATTAGAGCATAACAAAGTGGAGAAATTTTAAGGGCATTCAGAGCATAAAATCATTAATATAAACATCAGAGCATATTAGAGATAAGAAATAAGCGCATCTCTGTAATGCTTCCCCCTCAACTTGATACCTCTGCAAGACAAATGTTAGTGCTCATGATATACTAAGATCGTTTGATAAGATTTAAGCGATTTCAAGAATTCACTTTATAAGGACAAAGAGAATTTGATGAATGGTATCGGAGGGATGAAGTGGATTCGCTTTAAGATATCTGAGCGAGTGAAAGGTCCTTTTGGACTTAGCTTATGTGGTAAGTGAATTCACTATAGGGTATCAAAGTGATATGCAAGTCTTTCTAGACTTAGCGAATTCCCCCTTGACTTGATAACTCATCTGCAAAACTAGCAAACATTAGTGCAATAAATATATGTCCCTTATCTTAAGTCTCTAATCTAAAGTGAGAAGATAAAAAGACAATGAGTTATTGTCGGGGAAAAAAGGTCGATCACTTCAATTTATACTTCATGGTAAGCACATATTACAAGCGATCTAGCTCAAAATAAGTACAGAGACATAAAAGATATAATCATTTAGTCTTAATCTCTTTTCCAGAAAGTTTCGGGTTGTAGGTGCCATAGACATCAATGCGAGCTTGAGTGCAAGCGGTTGCATTGTCCTTGATCTTCTTTTTATTGATCACCCACACATACTCTTTCTCTATCTCCTTTCTATACACAAGCGTTTAGCCTTTAATAAACGGCTTCCCAAGACCTCGCTTCTCCGGAACCTTGAAGAACTCATCTCCTACTCTGTTTAGAATGTCAGACCAAAGGGTCTTGTAGTATTTCTTCATCAAGTCCACAAAAGCGGACTGTGCTTTATCGGTCTTGAAAATACCCCAGTGGTGATAGTACTTTACAAAGCGAATATCAGCGGCCTTCCACTCTTCCATCCTCCTCTCGGGAACAAACTCCACTACCCCCTGACGTAGTAATTATCAAAAAGCCACTTGATATCTTTCCCAGAGCGACTAAAAATCATCCTCTTCATCTTCAGAAAATAACCTTTCAGCTCATCACTAGTCAGCGTCGGCCTGATTTGCTCTATCACCTCATAAATAAAATCCTTCAAGTCTTCATCCTTCTGATTCTTAATCGTCTCTATTACCATCTCAGAAGCGACTATGTCTTGAGAGTGAATCTCCATCACCTCTCTTTTTGCTGAATTCTGCGGCGCGTAGCGGAATCAGGACTCCTTCAGATAAGATCTCACTCTAGCCCTGAATTCCTCTTTCACAGTTTTCTCCATTTTTGCTCTTTTCGCCTTTGCTCTCTGAGACAGCTTTACTTTCTTCGCTTGATGGGCATCCTCTTTCATCTCCAACTTCCTTTTCATAGATTTCCCTTTCTGCGCTTGCTCCACCTTCTCAACAACAATGTCCTCAACTTAAGCGACATTCTCAAACTCTATACGTGGCTCCTAATGAGCAGATACAACAACGGGCTCCTTCTGAGCAGACTGATCCAGAGCGGATTGCAACACGGCTTCTAGCACTGGAGCGGAGATCTTTGCTTGAGCAGTTTCGACAGCACCGCTAAGCTCCAAAAGTTGCTGAGACACTACAGGCACCGGCTCCTTAATAGATATTTCTTTCGCCGGGTGGGCAACCTTGAGTGATTTCACTACATCTTCCCCCTTGCTGACGACACCGTGAGAGGGTCCAGCACTTCGCTCGGATCTAGCCTTGATCACTTCCTTAACTCCTTTGTCAAATTTTCTTAGCAACACTCCAAGCACACAGTGAGCATGTTGAGGGACTTGCGTCCTCAACGCTTCATTCAGGATAACTTTGATGTGTGGACCTAGTTGTAAGGCCTGCCTGAACGCTTCCTGGATTTGAGCATCCGAAGCGTCATCCTGGGCATCCTTATTGACTTCATCTGCATGGTGTCCCAACACAAAGCCATAAGGCGCTTCACGTCTGTCTTCAACTCTTCTTTCTCTGCTAACAAGCTTTCCCTCTCTGCTAGCGCTAACTCCCTAGCCGCTAGGAAGGACTCTTTCTCCTCTATCAACTTCCTTCTCTCCTCTTCACTTGTCTCCGATAGCGAACGTTGCAAAGCGAGGTCAACATGTGACTGAGCGAGCTCCTCCCTGAGCGAATTGTTGAAATTGGTCGCTTCCTCCAACTGTTCATTAAGAGACTGAACAGTGCTTTGCAATACATCCAGCCTTGTTTCCGCGGCATTCTCAGCTTCTACTACTCTCACCTTCAAGGTCTCAACCTCTGCTTCGAGCTCCTTTACTCTTGCATCTCCAACCTACTGAGCAATCTTAGAATCCTGAGCTATACGCAACAACTCTTGCAGGCTAGGTACTCTGGCAGGAACAAGTTGCCTGATATTCGGATAGATGGGTTGCAACTTCTCCTCCATCTTCTGCCATGTAGCTCCTTCATCCACCATCTCGCGGAACCTTTCAAATCTAATTTTTGAAAGAGTCTTGGCCTCGACCTCTTTCAATGTCTCCCTAGACACTTCTTCTTCGCTCAAGAAAAATCTAAAGAATTCTGTTCCACGGATTCTTGTGTATTCCAACAAAGTGGCAAAGTCCTCTTTCATGTCTTCGGTCAGCTCGACTTGGGAGAAATATTGAGTAATTTCAGCAAAAATCGCTCTATTTTCTAATGCTTGCAAGGTCGCTTAACCTTCTCCTCCGGGAATCTCCAAATCATCAAGATCTTTCAACAAATTCTCATCTCCGGGTGGTGGTCCAAAATCTTCAACTCCGCCTTCTTCATCCAGAAAGGCCATATAATCTTCACCACCGAAAGCTTCAATATTAACTCCAATTTCCAGAGGCTCTTGGAGTATCTCTTTTCCCGTATCAAGATTTGCTTGTCGAGCGATATTTTCTGCTTCTTCTTGAGCGGCTTTAGCAAGCGAGTCCGCTACTGACTGTGGATCCGCTTCAGATTCCTTATCCGCTTCTCCATTTTTCTCTTTCTCCGCTTCCTTCTCCTTCTCATCATCTCCTTCTTCTATCCTCTGTTCCTCATGTTCCTCTTCTACAACTAAAATTTCTACTTCTTTCTCTTTCTCCTTTTTTTCTTTCTCCTCTTCTACATCAAGAGTTTCTCCTTCACTCTCTTCCACTACTTCTTCACTCTCAGAACTACTTTTCGCTTCTCCTTCTGATTTGCTTTGAGTGAGACTAGTTCCAGAACTTTCTACTTCTTCTCCACTACTCTCCGCTTCTTCACTCATCTCCGCTTCTTCATCAGCATCACTTCCAATAGCACGAATAGATTCTGCATCAATTATAGGAATAAGGCTTTTACTTTTCCGCCTTTTGGAATGTGGCACATGATGATCATCCGACTCCTCTTCCTGCTCAACAGCTAGCACTCTTCGCTTGATTTTCTTCTTTACTGGCTGTTTTCGCTTGCCAGGCGAAATAACCTTCTTCTCTTCTGCAGAGAGCGGAATCTGAACAAGCACAGGCGCGTTGCTAATCACTTCATCTTCATTTGACTTGTAGAGCGACCGCTTCACAGGCTTGTAGCTGAAGCGAGTATCGAAGAACTCCCCTTTCTCCTTCTGTAATCTAAGCATTGCAATAGAGATGGTATTTTCATAGCGTATAGTGGTATTGGTTAAAAAGCGAAAGTAATCTTCCCATTCTACTTCCGTCTCTGCTGCTTTCTTCCACAAGCGAACAACATATTCTGCCCAATTATATCTTATACCATACTTTATCTCGTCCATCAGGGCACACAGAACTCGGAGCTTGTGCTGTGAAACAGTGGTATGACTCCCCACGTGACTGAATAAGATCTTTGTCACAATATCACACAGCTTCTTGAAGATCGGCTTAAGGTGCTTAGTCTGTGTCTTCCCATACACTGCACGCGGATCCTTTGAGAATCTCATCAACATCTCTGTGAGCTCCGTACTCCCTGCGCTCTCGACATCAAGGCCAGTCGAGCGAAGACCTAGCGCATCAGTAACCTCCAATATCCTCAAGGGGGTGGATAATGTGGATTGGGGTTGGTTAGGGTTTACTCGGGATATGGAAGTAGTGAGGGTTTCGATATTGAAATTCTCGAAGAATTCTGAAACCGCTAATGGGTAGATATGATGAGGATCACTTGTGAAGAACTTGCTGAGACCTGCGGCAGTGATTGACTTTCCGACGACACCATTCACGATGTCGAAGGAGGTTAGAGATATGTGATGTTCGACTAAGATATGCTCCTTAAGAGCGGGTCACTCATTGTGAGCAAGGTCGAATATAGTAGGAGGTTTCGTTTTGGGTGCCATCTCTAAGCGATTCAGGATAATCGGGAAAAGCTTTTGAGGTGCAGAAATGGCGATTGAAATTTTCTAAGGATGATGGCTTATCGAGGAAGAAAAATGGAATGTTTGAATTCTTTTGAAAGTGTATATAGGTGTATTGGTGAACAATCGCAACCGTTGATTTTGGATGTGACTCTTGGCATTATCGGTTGAGATTGCACCGAGTAAGGGACAAGAATCCTAAGGGTTTGTGCGGTAGGTGAGGGGATTGATGGTTGAGATCTCCCCTTAGATATCGGACGATTGAGGATTTTCGTGGGCGTACGTGTCCACTATAAAAAAGTGCCTGCAAAAAGGCGTGCCATGTCAGCGCTTTAAATGTGTGAAGTCGCTTGGGAGAGTCCGCTTTTGCGTTATCAAGCGATCTTGTAATTCGCTTGAAACGTCTCAAGCGAATTTGAGAGGTTCGCTTGAAAACTCTCGAGGGAGGCATTCAGGAGCGATTTGCAAAATCGCTTTCGAGTTTCCGCTTTAGCGATTTCAAGCGGATTTGAGAAGTTCGTTTGAAACCTCTCGAGCGAGAAATTCCTGAGCGATTTGCTATGGCTCTTCTAAGCGACTTGTGTTAGAGCGATTTTTCTTAGAAGCGATTTGTAAGTCTCTCAAGCAACATTTAAGTGATTATTTAGAATTTCTTTTAAGGAATTGCTTGAGCGACTTTTGATCCGATAAATACCAGCTTCTAAAAAAAATAGCTTAACACATCTGAAAGTGACAATAGTAAAGCGATTTAAGTAAAGTGATAAGATTTTTCCTTTGAGAACATTTAGTTGATTCACTTTGCTTAAGAAGATTTTCATGAACTTTGAGAGTGACCCGCTTTTTCAGAGTTTGCAGAGCGCAGTGTCTTTCTCTCAAGTGAAAACCTCTTAGAATATAAGCGTCAACACTTTTACTATTTTTCAATTAATAATGTGAAGTTCTACAGGAGAATTTTCACAGAATTTTTTACTCCCAATGGAAATAGGGAAAGAGGACTTACCAGTCAATCAAATATCGTAATTTGATTGATACCTCTATGAAGCGTCTTTGACAAAGCGGTATGTTGGACCCGCTTGACAATTTCCTGGATCGGTTGGCCATCGGCGTGCACACGTGTCACTGTGACACTGAATAACATTAAATGTTGCGCAGACATCCGCTTGGGGTTGCGGTCGCTTCACTTGAATTGAGACCTTAAACTCTTCAGTGCTTTGTCAGAACTTTAT
>JAOWBJ010055595.1:0-10334 GCA_028566335.1 Monarda citriodora
ATGGGCCTCTCCATTGGGCTCGAGGGGTTTTGGGCCATATCCCATCACTACCCCTCCCAAAAAGTGAGGTAATGCCGTAGGACATTTCGCGTCGGGTATGACGGAGTCTTAGTCACTTCAGGATTTTTGGGCAGTCTGGGATTCCTGGACAGTTCCTTGAGCAGGCATTCTGGTCTGCGGAGTATTTCGGTATCGTTAAGAACTTTGAACTTGTAGGATAAGCCGGAATGGTTATGCACTTCGGTATTGCCGGAGTCGAGACAATGCTGACGTGTGCTAGCGTACACTGTACGCTTCCGCATTTAATGCGATGCTTCGAATCCCGAAAAAGCGGGATACGAATCGGCGCAAGGGTTTTGGATAAAACACCCTTTCTTCTTTATTTCAAACTTTTCCCATGGTCTCTTTCGCAAAAATACTCTGCAACTTTCAAGCGTTTTTCGCCGGAATCTGCAGAAAACATCCTGGAATTTACGTCGTGATCCGCTTCACTTGAGAACAAGTAAGTCATGTCTTACCAATGAAATTGTAACAACTCTGTATCATTGCTATGATTTGCCGGGGGTACCGTAATTGTTCCCTGTAGGGATGATAGGGCGGACTTTCCGGAGGAGGGATACGAGTTTATGTAAGAAGCCTGCTTAGAGTGCGGGCTTCGGTTTCCTTTACACCCAGTTTTCGTAGAACTTTTAGATAAGTTTAGGCTACCCCTGGGTCAAGTGACTCCGAACTCTTGGAGGCACTTGACATACTTAGTTGCTGAAGTGAAAAAGACTGGAAACGAATTGACCTTAGACTTAGTGCTAAGGTTTTTTCAGTTTAAGAGGAAGGGGTCCTGGTTTTACTTGACTCCCATCAATATATTTAAGGCCAAAACCAAGACAGTGTGGCCGAAGTGGCAGACCCGGTTTTTCTTTTAAAATAGGACCGGGGCCACCGAGTTTGACTGGGTTGTGTCTGCAGAGCGTCATCCTCCGAGTGTACCCTTAGGCGAGCTCGAAGACACGATCAAGAAAATTCCGATGGTAACACTAGTATACCCGGAGTCCGAGCTCGTCCAGGGTGCAATCGCTTTTTCGTCTAGCGATGTATCTTATTAATAAGTCCTTGTGTAACTTCTTTGTCCTTGCCTACACTGAACATGCTGAAGCAATTTAGTGGTTCTTCGGCCGAGAAGAAGGGGCCGAAGAGGACAAAGTCCACGGAGGTGGCTGCTGCTCCCAAGGAAACTATGAAGCGGAAAACTACCACCGAGGCCGCACTGCCTCTTACTGCTCCGGTGCCGAAGCCAATCTCATCCTCTTCTGCCTCTTCTGAGAGGACTCAGGATGAGCAGCGAAAAAAGAGCTCCAAGTCTGCTGCTCCCCACTGCCCCGGCTAGACGAACTGCCAGTGGCTTCCATCTTCGGGGGACCTGTTGCTGAGGCCTTGACGTGGCCGGAGAATATCGTCGAGGTATTATACTTTGGTTAAAAAGATTATCACTCCGGCACTAAATAATTATTTGTTGACGAAGTCCTAACTTTGCCTTGTTTTGCGGAAACTGGAGGCGATGTCCGTAGTCTTGGAGGCCGAACTACGGAAAAGTGCCGCGGATTATCGGAAGGTCGAACAGTCCTTGGCTCGGGCCAAGAAAACTGCGTCCAAGGCCAAGGACGATGCCGCCAAAAAAGCATCCGAGGCTAGAGCTTTTGAGGTGGCCTTCGGCCGTGCTACGGAGAAGGTAGCTACCGATGAGGCCGAAGTGCATGCGGCGCGGGCCGAACCAAAGTTTTGAAGACTCGGCTGGAGCTATTGAAAAAACATCGTGAACAAGAGGCGGCCTCTGTGGCCGTGACTCAAGGCGAGGTTCTCTGTGTGTACACGGAGAAACTTTTTGTGAGTCAGCAGTTCGCCGCGTTTGTTGGCGGACTCAGCCCGATCTTGAACAAGAACCGCGACGCCGAGCCAGAGGTAGTGTTCTCGCTTTATGCGAGGGAGATTGTGGCGCGTCTCCAAAGTCTACCCCTCCTTCAGGCGCTTGCGACTTTTCCAGTTCCGCTTACTGCCGAAGCGGTTCGTGCCTGCAGCACAGACCGCGATGAGCTAGTTGAAGGGCTCTTGGAGACAGTTGGCCTGGTATCGCCTGTGCCAGTGATGCCCGAAGCGGCGAATGATGAGGAAGGAGAGGAGGAAGAGGTGTAGCTCAATGAGGAATAAGTGCCTTCTTCCCTTGCAAAGGACATGATGTCCGGTGTTGGGGAAGAGGAGATGCCGAGGATTGAAGAGAAGACCGAGGGTGACAACACCAAAGTATGACCACTCCCCCCTTTGTTTTTTTTTTTAGTCTAGGCTCATTGAACTTGTACTTCGGCCTTGATTCCCGCTCTTTGTACTCCTCTTTTTGTCAATGAAGAAATTTGTTTGCACTGCAACTTGCGCACTTTATGCTTTTATTCCTTTTGCTTTTATTTCTGTACCTACTACTTCATTTCCTGTATCTTGGGATGCTGAACTGAAAGAGTTACTCCGTATTCTCAACTCTAAGGAATTAGATATTCTGCACTAGAAGAAGCTTTACTCTTCGGCTTTAGACGAAGCAGAAAGCCGAGCTCGTGCAAATCAAATCAAATATGATGAAACGGTGGCTCGTGCTGTTGAGCTTGAATCCACTTTGAAGAGTATGGAAGCTGAATTCAAAATGCTTCACGAAGAGAATACGGAGTATGAAGATATTATCCGCCGAAGTGGCGGATTGACTATAACTAGAGTTGAGGCCGAAATGCAAAACATATGGAACCGTAGTCGTGAGATAAGGAGAGTTCATGGTTTGCATAGCAAAGAATACCAGACTGAAATCGACGCTCTTCGGCGCTTGTCAGGGTTATACAAGATAATGTCTGTTCGATATCCTGAATTAGAAGGTATCTTTAATAGGACTCCGGCTCCATCCACAACAATCCGGTGGGAACCCGGGCATACCGATCAAGATCGCCGGGAAGACATGGCCCTCTGAGGTGGTAAGGCATCTCGGTCTCATAGCCGAGGAAAGCAGCCTGTGGGCTCGTCCTCATGTAGAGGTAATGCTAGAGGAGCCGGAGCCGGCCGTGGGGACTTTAACTTAGATGCTTTGTGGCAAGCTAAAAAACTTGAAGACTTCGCGGAGAAGTGGTTATATTGTAGCAAGCGAAAAGATCTTACACCTTAGAATAGAATGTAATAGATAATAGTATGTACATTATACTTCAGATGTGCTTAATAAATTTTTTATTTTGCCATTGTGAATTCATCACTTAGCTAATTTACAGAAGCGTATCGTATTTCTTTAGTCTTCGGATTTGATAAGGTATAGAACCTTTTGTACCGAAATGAATTTTGTTCTTATTTGGCGAGTTTTATCGCTAGGATTGAAATTTCGTACGATCGATTGGTACTTGCACTTCGTTTTGACGAAGTGCTTATTTGTTATTTAACCTTGACAATGTAGTCTTATACCTTCTGTGGAAGATTTTGACTGTAATGTCTTCGGTGTTTTCTCAAGAAAGGGGGCCAGCCTTTTGAGATTGAACACAAAAGGAACAAAAGTAAATTTTATATAAAAAGTGACCAAGATATACAAAGACCGGACTGACTTAGATGACCTAAAAAAACTGGACTTACATGGATGACCGGACCGACATTGCCCATCTATACATAGTATTTCTTGAGGTTTGTGACATGCCAAGTTCGGGGAAATTGTTCGTCGGACATGTAGGCCAATTTGTATGACCATTTGCCGAGAACTTCGCTCACCCGATACGGCCCTTCCCAAGTGGGTTCAAGTTTACCAAGCTTCTCTGCTCGACTTACTTCGTTTTTCCTTAGAACGAGATAATCCACTTGGAATTGCTGTGTTTTCACCCTTTGGTTGTAATACTAGGTTACTTGCTGCTTGTATTGGGCTTCTTTTATGAAGGTAAGTTTCCTCTTTTCTTCGGCTAGGTCGAGTTCGGCTCTGAGTCCCTCATCATTTGCTTCAGTTGAGAAGTTTAGCTTGCGAGGACTAGGCATGCCAATTTCGACCGGAATGACCACTTCAGTGTAGTATACTAGGCTGTACGGTGTTTCGCCAATTGAGGTTATTGAGGTAGTTCGGTACGACCATAGGACTTGTGGGAGGTTTTCTACCCAAAGTCCATTGGCTCGATCCAATCGAGTTTTCAACCTCTTTACTATGGTGCGGTTTGTGACTTCAGTCTGACCATTCGCCTGAGGATGAGCTACCAAAGTAAAACGCTGTTTGATCTTCAACTCTTGGCACCATTCTTTAAACGTTTTGTCCGTGAACTGTGTTCCATTGTCTGAGACGAGAACGTAGGGTATGCCGAAGCGGCATACTATATTTTTCCAGACGAAGTCAAGGGCATTGGCGCTTGTTATCTTGGCAAGGGGTTCGGCCTCGACCCACTTCGTGAAGTAGTCTATCGCCACGATTAGAAATTGCATTTGCCTCGAAGCTTTTTCCAATTGTCCCACAAAATCGATACCCCACTGCATGAAAGGCCATGGACTTTGCATGGTGGTTAGATCAGTCTGTGGCACTCTTGGAACATTAGCATGGACCTGGCACTTCGGACATTTCTTGACGAGGGTGACTCGTCTTGAATGAGGGTTGGCAGTAATACCCCCACCTCATTACTTTTTTGGCTAAGGCTCGGTCTCCAATATGGCGTTCGCATGATCTTTCACGGACTTCTCTCAGGACGTAATCCGTCTCATCCGGTCTTATGCACCGTAGTAACGGTTGTAGGTAGGATTTTCTATAGAGGGTTCCTTGATGAAGTTCGTACCAAAGTGATCTGCACAATATCTTCCTTGCCTCGACCTTGTCTTCCGGTAGCTGTCCCTTGTCCAGATACTCAAGTATCGGAGTCATCCAGTTCGGTGAAGTTGTGACCATTTGCATTTTGGTTGTAGCATTAATGCTTCTGTGCGATAATTCCTCCACCCTTGTACTTTGAGAAGATGCCAACTTACTTAGAATATCCGCTCGGCTGTTCTGTGCCCATGGGATGCGATTTATCTTGAAATACGAGAAGCCTTGTTGGAGATTTCGAACTTTTTCCAGATATTTTTTCATTTTTTTCTCCCCGGGCTTCACTTGTGCCGATTATGTGACCCACTACAACTTGTGAGTCACTGTAAATCTTAATGGACTGGATGTTGAGGCTTTAAGCTAATCAGAGTCCGGAAATTTTCCGGAATCTACGAAGAATGTACATTTCTAGGGATTGAGCTTAAGATTAGCTTGCCGAAGTACTTCGAGGGTCATTTGAAGGTCGTCTATGCATTCAAAAATTATTTTACTCTTGACGACGATATCATCGACATATACTTCGACAATTTTGCCGATGTGATGCCGGAATAACTTGTCTACCATGCTTTGATATGTGGCTCCGGCATTTTTCAATCCAAACGGCATCTTTTTTAAGCAAATATGTCGAAGTCAGTGATAAAGACAATTTTTGAAGCATCCTCTTCATTCATTAATACTTGATGATAGCCTTTATACATATCAAGAAAAGAAAAAATTTCGAAACCTACAAAGGCTTCAACTTTCTTATCTATGTTAGGGAGAGGGTAACAGTGTAATCTATGCACATCCGCCACCCCATTCTTTTTTTTATCATGACCAGATTGGCTATCCAATTTGGATACTTCACTTCAAAGAGGACTTCGGCATTCAGCAGTTGATGGACTTCGTCGCGGATAACTTGATTCCTTTTCGCGGCGAACCATCTTTGCTTTTGTCTTATCGGCCGGACTGCGAGATCGATGTTGAGGCAGTGTGTGATTATGTCCAGAGACACTCCCGTCATATCCAGCGGAGACCATGCAAAGACATCTCTGTAATCCCTGAGGAGTTGGATTGTTTGATTCCGGAATTGAGTTGTTCCGGCAAATCCGACTTTAACAGTCCGGGTGGGATCGTCTTCGTACAGTTGTGCTTCCATTGAATTTGGCCCAGGCTGCACTTCGTCTATCTCCAAATCCTCAGGATGTTGTGGTTGCTATGATTGATAATGTCGAACTGGAGCTTCTGCAGTTTTGAAGGCGACGTGCATGCACTCCTTCACCCTTTTTTGGTCTCCTCGGATAGTTGCTATCCCTCCCTTGGTGGGGATCATAACCATCAGGTGGTATGTGGAACATACCGCCCGTACTGAGTTGACTCAATCTCGTCCGAGTATGATGTTTTACGGAGATCGAGCTTTTACTATGAAAAACTCGATTACCATAGTGGAACTAGTAGGAGCCTTCCCGACAGTGATGGGAAGGCTTATCACTCCCTCCGGGCAAGTGTCCTCTTGTGCGAAGTTCTTTAGGGGGAGTGGAGCCTGATTCATTCTTGCTGGATCAATCTCCAGCTTATCAAAGCATTCTTTGAAAAGAATGCTGACTGAAGCGCCAGTATCCACAAAGACCCTGTGGATCAGTTTGTTCGCCTCTACGACTTGAATGACGATGGCGTCTTGGTGCGGCAAAATGGCTGGCACCGGGTCAGCATCGGAGTAAGTGATGACTTCCTCCTTTTTCAGGCGCTTGTGAGTTGGCTCTTCTCGGTTCGAGCCTCGGGGCGGAGGACTCCGCCTTTAGGGGCGATTTCGTCTTCCCTACCGGGAGGGCGTCAATTGTCTGAATCACTCCATCATAGTGGAGTTCACCATCATCTCCTTCGGGATCCTGCTGCTTCTGCTTTTTGTCATTAGGGGGAGCATAGTTTGCTTTCCCTTGTCTCTTCTTTCCGGCTTGTTGACGCCGGTCTTGATATTTCTTTAATGCTCCTGCCTTCACAAGAGCATCGATGTCGGCCGCCAAGTTACGGCATTCTTCCGTGTCGTGACCGTGGTCCTCTTGGAAGAATCAGTACTTATCTTGACTCCGGCGCGCCGCGGACTTTGTCATAGGCTTGGGCTTCTCGAACATCGCCGGGTGGAGTTCGAAAATTTCAGCCCTTGGCTTCGTCAATGGCGCATATTGAGGCTGGGACGGGGGGCTTTTCCAGATTAGGACGAGGTCCCAGTCGGGATTGTATTGGAGTCCTTTGTAGTCTGTTGAAGGCACTCCGGGACGGGCGTCCCTGGTCGCCACGATCCTCAGGCTTTTTCTTATCACCCTGGACTGAATTGTCCAGGGTTCTCTTTTTTCTATCCGCCTCATCAGCACGGGCGAACTGATCCGCAATGGCCCAAATCTTCTGGGTAGTCTGCGGATTGCTTTTTACGAGCTCTTTGTAAAGAGCTCCTAGTAGGATCCCATTCTGGAATGCCGAAAATCACAAAGTAGATCATTGATATCATCTACTTGGAGGCACTCCTGGTTGAATCGCGTCATGAAGTCTCTGATCTTCTCGTCGCGACCTTGACGGATTGACAGTAGTTGTGCCGAACTAGCTCTGGCTTCAGCCTTCTGGAAGAACCTTCTGTGGAATGCGTCGATCAAATCATTGTATGATATGACGCTGCCGCGGGGCAGGCTATCAAACCATCTCCTCGCATTCCCGATCAGCAATTCCGGGAATAGTTTGCACATGTGGACCTCGTTGAGACCCTGATTAACCATGTTGTATTGAAACCGACCAAGGAAATTGTGCGGGTCCACTAGTCCGTCATAAATGAACGAGTGACCTTGTAGTTGTTAGGGAGAGGAGCTTGTAGTATGTCCTCTGAAAAAGGCGTACGGAGTGCACCGTACATGCCGAATCCGTCATTCGGAGTGCGATTTCGCTCGTTGCGCGCACTTCGGTTGTAGGAGGCGCGCTCACTCTGGTGACCATCATGCCTCGAGTGGTGGGAGAAGGCTCCGGTCTCCCTGTCGTGATTACGAGGAGGATTTTGTCCCCTTTCACGATGGCGGGGTGGAGTTGGTCACCTTTCATTGTTGAGGGGAGGAGTCGGTCCCCTGTCATGACTACGGGGAGGAGTCGGTCCCCTCTCATAATTATGGGATGGATTCCACCCCCTGCGCAGGAACTCCAAAAACTCGTCATGCTTCTTCTCAAGGAACCGCTTAACAGCCTCGTCAAGATTAGGTTGTTCGGTCCGATGACTCTCAGTAGGATCGGTCCTGTCTTGAGTGCTGGGAGCAGGAGCCCTGTTATCATTGACAGGCTCTTTTCCTACTCTGTGACTGGGACCTGTTCCACTGTTGCGATTTTGAGTATTGCGAGTTCTTCGTGTTCCAGCCATCTCGTATCAGTAGAAAAAAATCGTATTTCACAAAATTTATAGTTTCCCACAGGGGGTGGCGCCAGTGATCGAATACGAATTTTCGGGTAAGATATTAAATGACAGAAATTAAAGAATACAAGGGTTTACGTGGTTCGATTTACTGATTAAATCTACGTCATAGGTGCTCGTGTATTTGCTTTTATATGCAGATTACAAAAATGAGAGATTCTAACATATTCTACCTATCTAACGTGCTATTTATACACTTGGATTAGCTAGAGTCGGGCTCGCCGGCCCAATAAGATCGTGGGTAACTACTTTGAAGCAGTTACCGACAGTCGAGAACGTGGGCAGTGGACGTACATGTACATGTCACTGCTATTCAACCGTTCTTTAACTGCGGATTGCGTAAGTAACAAGAAAATTACAAGTCCATGACCACTTAAGTTCACTCCGGATGTACCGGAGTGAATAGTACCGTGTCACTCGTACCGGAGCCGGAATGAGCTGAGTGGTATCTCTTGTACCGGAGCCGGAGTGAATTGTAAGCTTGATTCGGTTTGAGCTTTGGACCGGAGTCCATTACCGAACTGCCCTTATTGATGGACTATAATGGGTTGGACCGATTCTCTCGAGCCTGTGTTGTTAAATGGGCCAAGTCGAATGCGCCTCTCCATTGGGCTCGAGGGATTTTGGGCCATATCTCATCACCTCTGAATCTATCATAGCCTCTATTTATAGGCAATAGTTGAAGTTCGACTCTAATAAGAAGTCTTCTCCTATATGGACTTTTCGGACCGATCTCTATCTTATTATGATATATATACAAGTATTTTATCTCTCTATTTGGTTTTTTTTTTTTTTTTGATTCCCTTAAGTTGTATTTTGTATTTGGTGAGGGATCTTGAGTTGTAATCGTTACGAGAGTTTTCTTGATTTGGGCCGAACTACTGTAAGCCGAACTTATGTGGACACCCATACTGCTTTGTCCTGATGATTGAGCCATAACCTATTATACATTATGTACAAAATCATGAAAATGTACTGGTTCTACATTTTTGAATGCAATTTAGAGGTAGAGATGAAATGATAATAAAAAAATTGCAATAATTTTATTCAATTAATTCTGAATTGCGATGATACATGAGCAAAGTGCACTCTGACGAAGAATAAAATCATCAATCAATATTTTGCTCTACGAAAAGAAAACAATCCATTTTGAAAAATGGCGGCAAAAAGCTCCATTCTCTCTCTTGGCAACGACAAGCCCACTACCAGTCCGCCGTCGGAATTGGAATTGGAGAGCGACATCACGTAGTTTCCGTAATCTATCTGCATAGCCTCAAAACTCCTCCCCTTTCCCCACCCGAAATCCGCTTTGGTCATATCAAATTGGTGCGAACCAGTAACTACGAGCCCACTCATTTCCGATGAGTTCGCCGCATGCGACAACCAATTCTCGTACCCTTTCAGAAAATTATCACCATCGTTAATCTGGGTCTTTATCATACCAGCAATTGCAACCGCCGCTGCCACGAATCCGCCGTCCGCCGCCGCCACCTTCTCATGCTCTAATATAGCCACCTCGCTACCTGCGCAGTTCCCGAAGTAGTTCGCCGGCGGCGGAGGATTGACCAGCGCGTTCCGCCGCCCCCTGATGTCTGCCGGGCAGGCGAAGCATTCCTTGCCGCGGCCTCCGCCGCCGGATCTCGCCAAGCAACTCCACGTGTACGCGGTGGTGACGACATAGGACGAGACGCGAGCGAGGTCCGGATGCTTAGAGAGCACCAGATTCTTGAGCTTATCTATGTCGCATTTTTGGAGCGTGAAGGAAGCCCTAACCCTGTTGGTCGGTAACGGAAAAGATGAAGGTTTTAACGGAGTTTTCCTTATATCGTTCCAATATTTCTCATCGACTTCACTGCAATCCCCGAATACTGACCGATCATAAATCGGCGGAGGCTCGACGCCGACGTCGCCATCGCCGCCGCGTTTGTTGATCTCAGCCCACGCCCACATGAACTCGGCTGCTGATCTGGCGTCGCATAAGGAGTGATGGCAGGCTAGAGCGATGCAGATCCCTCGGCCAGGGAAGAGCGTCGCTTGAAAGGCCATCAGAGGAACTATCTTGTGATCCGCTTCCTC